>VWXS01000155.1:0-60585 GCA_028584115.1 Stagonosporopsis vannaccii | reverse complement strand
TGTTATACTTAGTTTTAATATTAGCTACTAAGCTAAACTAGCCTTATATAACCTTAGGAACTTTATAAAAGGCTTGCTTATAGTTATACTTATAGTTAAACTTTACTTTAAGCTTTAGCTAATGCTTTATAAATATACTAGGCTAGTTTATACTAATAAGGCCTAGATTGCGCTTAGTATATAAAGAATTAGCTATTATAGCTATATTTACTAGCTAAGGGCTAAATCCTTATATATTTAGCTTAAGTATATATTTAATAACTATCTTCTTTTTTAAATTGTCTAATGTTTATAAGTTAGGTATAGTATTTGCTTATAAAGGTTATCTAGTATATTAGTAACTTGGTATGCTCTAAGGCACCTTATAGATAGCTATAGTATATTACTATAAGAGATTCGCGTCTTATCTAAGAGCTTAAAGCGCAAGCTATACCTAAGCTTCCTTTAACATATTAATTATAGCTTATTGTTAAGGTATTAGTATAGGAAGGGTACTTTAGTAGGGTCTTAGCAAAAATAGCTTGCTTGCCTATTAGCTTGCTTGCCTATAGAGTATGTTATATATATAATAAGTTTTTATAATATTATCTCTAACTATAACTATTAATTTAATAATTGTGTCTATTAGTCTAGCTTGTTAGGCAAGGTAAATAATTATTAGACTGCTTATTACCTTCTTCTAGATGATTTGCTATTTACAATACCGGTTTTACAATAACAGTGATTGTAGGAGCTTTAATAGCTCGAGCTGCCGCTTGAAAGAGAAGGGCAGCACACGTTACATACACAATATTCAATGGTGAGGATTTCGGCGACAGTTGTGAGACTTCGTTGATTGCGTTGGTAGGTGTAGGTGCAATGCAAAGAACTCTAGTAATGAACTGAGATCTGTAGAGCCATGTTTCCCAACTTGCCATACACAACAGTGTTGGGCGTGAGTTTGCCGGTAGACAGTAGAGTGAAAACGGTTGCGATGAGTGTGGGATATTGTTATACGCATGTGGAGATGCTGCAACCTGGACCCTGGTAAGACGCCACAGCAACGTGCACATCGATACAAGTGCCGGTTTAACCAAAATGACATGCTACTATCGCAAGCACAAGTGACATTCTTATAATAGACAGAGCCGCTGCTGTTGCAACTATATCACGCCGTACTGGTGCTGGAGCTTAGGTCTCTAGAAGTTATATATAATTATGTTCGCGTCTACTTTTAGTACACCCCCTTTGTTCTCCAACTTATCACCGCAACAAGACGGTCACCCGATATTATCTTTCGATCTAGAGATCTTGTAGAAGCACACAATCATCGTCAGCTAATAATGATAGAGCCAGTCAAGCATTAGCGAGGTGTGCGTGAAGTTGTACGTTGATAGTATGGCACCCTTGCAGGTCAGCCAGGCCACACTGGCGTGCATTATTCCACCCTTCACCACTGTGAGGTGGCTGGACGATTGATCGAAGAGAAAGCCTCAAGCCAACCTTACCTCTGTCCATGCGAAGCGAAAGCTGTAATTGAGTTCCGTCTACACATGTCTGATCTTCGAATACCTGTTTGAATAAAGCGGACACCTGTAGCAGCATTCAGAGCCATATCCCATCGGACTCTTTGAACAAGCACCCAGGCAAGAACTGGGCGAGGACTTTCGAGAGGCAACATCCAGAAATACAAGCGCGGAAGGAGCTTGGAGGTTGTGAGGAACGCAACAGCCAGAATTTCGATACTGTAAATAGTAATGGTAGATCGATGCTATCAGCCGGTGAACAAGCTTCCTGCTCTGAGATATCCAATTCCGCTCTGCCAGAAGCAAACTGGCGTTTGGCTACTGATATCTGCCTGCGTCCGACGGCGGATTTAAAATCATGTATTGCAATGCAATGTTCTTTAGAGCACAGAGTGATGCATTCTACAGTGCGACCAACCATCAGCAAAGCGCGGGCGATGAAGGTAATGTCTACTTGGGTGTATTTCCTCGTCTTTGTTGACCGAAACGCTCATCTATCAATCTTAGACCCGTGCTGTGGCCTCATAATTGAAGAGAAACTCTCAGTGAGGAACTCGTCTAGCCCATGGAGCATTGATAGAAGCCCTTTAAGGACACAGCATTATTCAAGGATTAACCTGTATAGAAGTCTTTCCTTGCAATATAACTCAGATAGCAAGGAGACATCCAAACCACATCTTCTGCGTTCACTGTCACAGAAACTACTTTGCAAAAGCTTTTGCCCCATTGCACCTCGTTGAAAACCCCCCTATTCTCAGACTATGCTTGCTACGTTACTGATGCGCTGCGCTACAAGAGCCATATTTGATGGTGAACAAGCGCACACTCATTAATGACTTTTGATCGTGTGGTCCAGCATTTTGGCGTTGCAAAACGCTGCCCTTCATTCCTGCTGCTGTTTCATGCTTCAAGCGGCGGAAACAAACAAAGCTCGATTCACCTTCCTTATGCTCGAACTTGCTGCGCGAGACCGTTCTCGCAGTCTATCGCAATTTTCATACATTGCCATGTGTACCACGTATCACAATTCGGATCTTGAAACAATCTTTGTATTCAGACCTAGTACAATAGCTAGGCAAGAGTGCATGTTGTGACAAACTATTCTCCGGAGAATGGGCCGACAGAAAGGAGGATGGCCCATACTTTATTAATTCTTTTGCCTGCGTGTTCAAACATGTCTTCCGATAGCCCGCACTGGTGTTGTTCCAGTCTTCAATGACAGCGTAGCCGGTCAAGATTTTCCCCTCGACCAGATCCTACTTAGCGAGTTAATGTATGTGGCAATCAACAGGCTGCAAACGGCTATGTCTACAAAGGTATCTGAACGCTATCTAAACTCATTAGGTCGCTAACGAGATGCAGGATTAAGATCCATACCAAGAAAACACTACGAATGATCCCAATCGTTATCGATTCATGGTGAAGAGTTGCTTTGTCGTGATTGCAGCAGGAAGTAACGCTAGGATCATAATAGCGCCTATATCAGTATAGAAGAACGCGTTCTATTGCCCAAACGGACAACATGGTAGAAGTACTGAAGACTGGTGCTTCCGTCAGACGGGGACAACAGGATTGCTGGCTATGGAAGATCGGAAAATGAAGAACAACTCAAGTGGTGTATTGTTTGAAAAGAAATTAGCTTTGACCATAAGCTTTGTGTGCAAAAATTTGCAAAAGGGGATTCAGCCCACTAGAGAGTTGTCCTTTAACGTGGTCACGGATGATGGTAACAAGGTAAACCTTGTGTTCCTAGCGGCGACTGTGTCTTCAAGGGCGCATTACTTTTCAAAAGTTCTATGATGAATTGCCGAACAGCTATAAAGCCATTTTCATGTCTCGCTGCTGGGTCTAAGCGCGTAGTGTGTGCTCGGTCAAGTATTTATGTGTACGACAGAGACCAGTCGGCCTGGCGACATGTATTCACATCATTCACCTACCAGCTGTGCCTACAACTCTGAGGATAATTGTCCGATCATTATAGTTTCTGGCGCCTTCTCCCCTGTCGATGCACAGTCATCAAGAGCTCCAACGACTGTACAGAGCTACGGCTCGGGCACGACTTGTTACGCCATGATCGATCAAGATAGGAACTTTGAGAGGTTTCAGGAAGTTAGTCAAGTCGAATTAAGTACTGAGTAAGCCTGCTACCGGCGAAGAGGGTGGTGAGCTGTGTGGATCGCGAGCAGCAGCGCGGTGGTACGGCCGTGAAGCACTCCAACACAGAGACCCTTCCCCGCTATCGCTATGAGGAGGAAATGCACAACGCGGGGCGAGTACATATTCGCGACATCCCAGATCTACCTAGGATCGCCGGCGTGGCTCTTGGAAGAGGTGCAGCACTTCGACGGCCGGCATCCGGGGGAACTGGGCCCGGTCAGCGTACAAGTCATGAGTATCAGGAGCACTTATGAGCGTCGCAAGGGGGCGCAAGGCAAGAGTGGGTAACAAATTTTATTATTTCATGGCAACACGTAACAGTCTGGCAGCTCCGGAAAGTAGAACTCCCTCTCCCCGTTCAAAATCTCCCGAGCCATTTGTCCACGTGACCATTTCTCCTTTCTAAGCTCTGCCTTTTCCTTTCTCAACTCTGCCTTTTGTCTTACTATCTTTTCTTGATGAATACTGCCCTTTCATTTCGCAGTTCTTCTTCTCCCAAACTCAGATCCGCGCTTTTTCTTCTCAACCTCGCTCTCTTCCGCCTCAGCCCTGTGCTTCCGTAGGCCAGGCCATCCAGCGCATCAAAGTCGACAGCACCCGAGTGCTTCTCGACAACTTCAGACATTTCCTCTAACCTCCAATGAACGCGCTCTATTACGTCTTCTTTTAGATCCTCACATCTCCGTTTCAGTACTTCGGAAGTCGACTCCGCTTCGCGGTTGAGGGCGAGCCTCTCGTCCCCCAGTTGTTCCAGGAACTCATAGTCCGCCCCCCTCCGCCGGAAGTCGGCATGACTCGACGTTTGCTCGTAGAGGTGATTGAATCTTGCACCGATTCGTTCTATCAAGTAGTCACCGAGCGTCTCGCCGAACGGGGTCAAGTCTAGAGGTGGTGGTGTGGTCGACACCTGGCTCGCTGCCGACCGCTGGGATGGAGAGGGCGGTGAGCTGTGACCAGTTGCTCCATGAGCGAAGGTCGGAGTTTGCCAAGCCTGCCCATGAGCGACCGCCCTAATGCGTTGTCAACGACAAGGCGCAGGTCGCTTCAAGGCGTGGCAGGGTATAGGTCGGAGTTCTGTGCTGCTGTGATGGCTGAAGTGGATTGCTAAGGCTCGGGGTGCAGCCTTCCCGCGCTGTCCTTGATCGTATTTGTGTTGTTAGCTTCTGAATCTGGCGAGGTGAAAAGAACGCTTCAAAGAAGATGGTTGAGGTATCGGGGTCGAGGCTGAGGGACATCAGTCAGTGTATGACACCTTTACATTTAGGAACACATCTCGCCTGGCCCGTTGTACGATCATTTCAGCATATGGTGGCGTTGGGTCCTCTTCATCTGTCGTAGAATCACGATACGCAGGAGCATCAAACAAAGTCCAGTCCAAGTGTATATATTCCTTTTTGTAGTGTTCCTCGACTGGAAAGCAAGTGAATCGATCTGGGTGATGCATAAGTTCCTCAAAGATATCCTAAAGGTATCCTTCTGAAGCTGTTGCGAGGCCAGCCAATGCGTCCAGGCTGGGAAGAAGTCCACATGTAGGCGCGGTGATCATATAATTTGTTTACCAAACAGAGCACCGTGTCCTCTAAGGGTGAGAGAGTGTGTGTGGATGCTGGGGTTGCCCTGGCGCTGTACTTTTCGAAGCCGTTCCTGAGGAAGAGAAATATTTGCTGACGTCAAACAATTCTTGCCATGCTGAAGATCACTAGGGTTGAATTGCAGAATGAATGTTAGAGTCAGTCTTTGTAGCGAGCAAGGTACCCTAGTGTAAGCCCAGCACATCGATGGATCTCAATTTGACAGGTGTTATAAGATGTGGATATTTATACAGTCAAGACCCGGAACGCAAAGTCCTCTGACGCGAGATAACACGACCTATGAATCGACTAAAGAAGGTACACAAGGGCACACCGCAACACTTTGAAGCCCACACTGACGCCCTCTGCATCGGACTCGCAGATCACACGCTTGTGCATGGATTGCTGACTCGACGAAGCGCCCTTCGGGAGACCTGCCGATGCTTCTTACGCTCACTTTCCACAACATGCTTAGTGACGCTTTTACGATCGGAATGGCCTGGATCGCATTCAGACTTTAGTACAACAAAACAGCACCCGCTTTCCATCTCTCCCTCCCATGCATCCTCAGTATGAATAAGGAGCTCGAGACAAAGCTGGCCGGCGCTGGGACTGGGCGGGCAGGATATCTCAACACCTTGACGAGGGGGTGTGATCTTGACTTCGAATACTGCGCTCGACCTTCTAGGCCGGCGGGGAAATAGGACTTCACGGAAATCCATCGTGGAGTTTGTATTCTTGGTGGCATAGGCGGCTGATCATCGGTGTGCCAAATAGCTCGACAGGCGCTGTGTTCTCGCCCTGTGTCGACAGGAAGCCTGTCACAAGGATCAACACATTCAGCTCGTATTTCGCTGCAGAACACTCCACGTGCAGCATCCCACACCTTGATCATTTGTTTGTCCATGTACAAGGCAAAGTTGGTTGGTAGTTGTTCTAGAAAGTACATCATCTGCACTATTGGGCATACCACCTCGGCACGATCTAAACACGATTGCGTATCGAGTGCAAATATCACCAAGCTGACAGAATGATGACAGCGGAAGATAACAGCTGTTGATAAACGATATGATGTGGATCGTTTCTGGGGGAGGTCGAGTCAAGCGCGGAACACATGACTGCGTGAAGCAGTGTTGGGGTGACCCCGCATCTGAGCCGAAGGTGGAGAGCCAGCCTCATCGGCTGGGGTGTGGACACCGGTAGCCCGGAACGCCCGCTCGGCCACGTCGCGGAGGAAAACTGCGACCTGTCAGGCCGATCTCGGATAAACCGTACACAAATTGGACATCAAATGGAGGTACTGATGATCTATTGAAAGCTCATCAACGCACCCCCTGATTCCTACTCGACCATAATTCGCGTTTATCGCGAAGATCGAACGATGGCGGCAGCTCCTATCATCAGATCTGTGGCTCCGCTCCATGTTGGCCAGTTTCTATTCGTGCGCATCGAGACTGAGGATGGAGTGATTGGCTGGGGTGAATCTGGAGTTTGGGGTCATATTGAAGCTGGCGCAACGGCAGTAAGTCGTTTTGCCGAGTACCTCATAGGAAAGCCGGCCTTTGACATTGAGCACCACTGGAACGTTATGCATCGCTTCAGCTACTTCCAAGGCATGGCAATCAATGCCGCCATCTCGGGTATCGACATTGCGCTGTGGGATATCAAAGGCAAAGTCCTCGGGGTCCCTGTCTGGCAACTTCTGGGAGGAGGATGCCGGCAAAAAGCGAGGGTGTATGGACACATTTACGAGAAGACGATAGAAAGCGTTCTAGAAGAGTGCAAGAGGAAGAAGGACTTGGGCTACACTGCCTTCGGACATATCAACCCATTCCTCGACGAGGGGCATGACCAGGTTTACTTCAAGCCTCATGTCAAGAAGATGCAGGACGCAGCAGACAACGTACGAAGGATGCGCGAGGTTGTTGGCGATGAGGTTGACCTTTTGGTCGAACTTCATCGCCGTCTGACCCCTGCCGAGGCTGTCACCTTCACGAACATGATCAAGGACTACAATCCAATGTTCGTTGAAGACCCTATCCGTCCGGAAAGTGCGGATGCAATGGCACGTGTCGCAGACCGCATTGCTGTGCCAATTGCTACCGGAGAAAGATTCAGCACCATCTACGAGTTCCAAGCTCTGCTCTCACGAAACGCGCTCGAATACGTTCGTGTCGACGTAGCTCTTTGCGGAGGAATCACAGGTGCGAAGAAGGTCGCTGCCATGGCGGAGGCGCATAACGTGCAAGTTGTGCCTCACAACCCGCTCTCACCAATTGGCTTAGCCGCTTGCCTTCAGATCGCTGCCTGTATTCCCAACTTTGCCATTCAAGAGTATGCAACTGGATTTGAGAGCGGTGTCTTTACCACGTCTTTGGATCACCTGGGAAGCAATGTGGTGGACTTTGTACCCAAGGTCGAAAAGGGCTTTGTTGACATCCCAACGCGCCCTGGTATTGGCATCAATGTTTTGGACAACGCGAAGGAGATCCGACCACCGTACAAACAGAACATGCACATGAGACCCCATTATGATGGTTTTGTCGTGGACCAGTAGACAGACCAACAATACAAGTCTATTCGAGACTTTGCGACATAGCTGGGGGAATTTAGTACAGACACGTAGCCGGTCGTACGTAGTATGATTTGTTTTCTGATCGAAACTAGTATTGGTGACGACACTTCCCATGGGCGCACTTGGTAGAGACCAATACTTGAATTCGTTCTTTCCAGTGTCTGAAGCTAGGTTCAAGACGTCATAAATTGCCAAGGTGAGCTTAACTATGATGTGCGATGAGCCTTACCGCTCAGACTTCCATCCTGCACGTGTGCACAATTGCCCTTCTTCACGGGGATAATGTCTTCATACAACGGATTCCTCCTTAGAAGATATTTCAGTTGAAAATAATGGGTAGCGAAACCCAGTTGCTGTAGTTCGGGCCCCAGTGCAAATGGTTCGTGCCTGCGAATCGCTCTTGTACTCTGTTACTGTTAGGAAACACAGGGCAACAGAGTTGGAGTGCCGGCATTACCTTTCGCCACCCTCGTGTACAAAGGGGCCAATTCCGGGTGTATCGCCTCCACTAATCTCAATTGAGAGTGTCTCCCCTGGCATGAGCACCACATTGGTAGGCCAAATCTCAACATCGATAGGATAAATCTCACCTGGAATGACGGGCAAGACATCAGTCGAGAAATAATCGCGATATGGTCGGTACTCGCGGTGATGAGGATGCTTGTCGTTGACTTTTCGCAAGCTGACCCGTTGGCATCCTCTAGTTACAGCTGCAGGGTCGCCAATTGTGCCTGTGAATGTGCGCTCCACACCGTTGGCATCCCATTGACGGACTAAAAAGAAGACGTCAATGTCTTTGGGAGTCGTTCCTCCAGGTAAGCGTGTGACTGAAAGATTGACGTGGGCTACGATGTGGCCGGTAATTTCAGTCTCCTTGTCAAATGCCGCCGTAGTGAATCGATGGTAGAACGGATTGGCCAAAGTGGTCATGGCCGGATAGGACAGCTTCTTGTGAACGTCAACGTAGGATTCTTGCCTCGTCCAATGGAGTTCAGGGGTCAAATAGTATTTGGTATACTGCGTGTTGGGCAGAGGCCATTCTAAAGCCGTTCGCCAGGAATAAATCGCTCCCGACGCAGATTCGATACTCTTGTGGTCGAATGGACCTTTACGGGCCTGATATGTTACTTTGGGTTGGTTCCCTGTTTTCCATCCAGCGAAGTCATCGTCCTTGAGAAAAGCCGAAAGGAAACTTTCCTGAGTCTCGATCTCGGGTTCTGAGTAGAAAGGCAGGTCGTGGCGACCACTACCTATGCGGAGGAACTTGTAGCGAGAGCCCGCGAGCATGTAACCCTCGACATTGCCTCGAAGATGAATGACTAGGTTGCTCCAATTGCCAAACGAGAGAAGTGGGACCTCGATATCCTCGAGGTTGTAGTCTCGTGAAGCGTAGTACTCATCATCTCTGAAAAACGAATCCAGATTGTCCTCATCCTGGTCTGTCCGGTTCTGCTTCAACTCTTCTTCACTGAGATCTCCTTCAATTGTATTCGGCCCTCGGCCATTTGTGGAGCGACCAGGAAGTCCGTATTGGTTTGACCTGACCTGCTTACCCATCCAGAATTGCAGAAAAGGTTGCAAAAGAATGCCACCGTGACGGCAACGGTCTCGATAGTAATCGGCCATTCCTTCGTACGGTATGATGCAAGCAAGACCGCGCGGACGGCGCGCTGCTACCCTCCACTGGCTGCCGGCAAAGTAACTTATGCCGAGCAATCCTACTTTGCCGTTTGACCAGGACTGATCAGCTGCCCATTCGATAAGCTCCGCGAATACGTCCGAGGTGGAAGCCGACATAGTATCAAGAAATCCGGGCGACTGGCCGATGCCTATCTCATCTGCACGCACGACTGCATACCCCCGCGATGTCCAGAATTTCGGATCTGGGACCTCGAAAGCGGAGTGTTCCGACTGTTGGGTGGAATTGATATCATGCCAAGCATGAGGCAGAAATCTTGATTCATCTGTAAGTAAATTTATAGTCGATGGTGGTATCTGCGTCAATGGTACCTACTCGCTGGTATGTGTGTCCTTTCCATATGGCCCATACGTTAAAAGTACGGGCGAGCGCTCGACATTTTTGGGTCTGTAGACGTTGCATCTCACCAGTCCTTTGACCGAACTCGGCTGAAACGTGACATTCCGCTCGAAAATATATTCAAAGGAGCCGTCGTCGATAGTGGCTAGGTCTTGAATTTGGTTCGGCATAGTGTGCGGCACAAAAAACCGAAAGATGCCAGAATTTATAAAACCCTAACCACAAGACATGAATAGATACAGAAAAGCAGTCAGTATTTCATTATCCGTCGGGAAGACCAACGTGACCGCACGATGAGTATTCCCTGGCTCCGCGGTCCGACGACTCGACTCTCGGCTAATGTGGTCCGCATCGGCTCCACACAAAAGGCGTTCCCGAGATTCGGTCGTGAGGGCCCCAAGACCGACGCCCAGACTCCTGTTTGGATGCGTGAACAAGTCACAAAGAAAAGCAGCGCGATTTGTGTAGGTGGATCGGTAGAATCGAATTGTGTCAGCCCTTCTTCAAATCCACAACGCAATATCCACGTGGTCGAAAACAGGCCCATTCCAGGGATTCAAGAACAAACTTTCTACTTTTGTTCTCGACAGCTCTCGACGGACAAACAAGATGGCAGGTGAGCTGAATCAGCAAACATTTCCTTCGATTTCGTACTTTAGTAGTAACGTGAAGGATAGGGAAAGACTTAGCCCCGGTGCTTTTCTTGTCACATGGTACGACCATGCTACTTGGGGAAGACTCCAAGATTCGTGATTATTGGAGGAAAATCGGAAGAGATGCATTGCATCATGGCGTCAAGGGCATTATAATAATGGTACGTGTGCAGACAATGTGAGTTTAGTGTGCTTCGAGCTGATTCATCTGGTAGGGGGCACACTGGAATGCAGAGGGTGAGAAGGTCAAAGTTGCCACTAATCCACAGCCAACATTCATGCCGCTTGCCAACACCGACCGCAGACACTGGGCGGACTGGAAGCCTCGTCCTGATCTCGAGACATCGCATCGGGTAATACAGATGCTCAACGACACTGGCATTGAAGCAGAAGAAGACCCAAAGTTCGAATGGATGATTGACACCTTCCCAGTCCTGATAGGGATGTTTGGCGACAAATGTCCTCCTACTACAATAATCTCACAGAACGCTTACTTCGATCCGTTCCTTCACACTCGAATTGGCGCAGCGTTGCGCTCGCTGCGTGGGCAAAGATACCTCCTCATCGGCTCTGGAGGCGGAACTCACAATCTATATCGAGCAGAGTGGAAGTTCATGCTCAATTACAAGGACAATTTTGCAATGGAGTATCCTCCAGATGAGGACAGCATAGAGTTCCGACAATCTCTCGAGGATGTCATCTGCAAAAATGGTGGTGGCCCGGAACTACGCCGCGGCCTTGCGCGATTGATGAAGAATCCTTATTTCCGCGAAGCTCACGGAACAGACGAGCATTATGTCTCAGCCTGTTTCGTTGCTGGTGCTATTGGAGAGCCTGAAGATCGTGACGCAAAAGCCTCGCTCGGAGCTGAGGCTTGGGAGCTTGTAAGTCATTATTCTTTAATCTAGGTCCCGATTTTTGACTCGCATGTGACTGACGATCTCGATACAGCGAACACAATGCGAATCTCAGTTCAGTCTCGGCAAGTGGCCCGAGAAGTGGAGGAGGGACGCGGATAAGGCGTAGAACCGGTCGTGTTGCTATGACAAAGTGCCTGTTTGCTTTCAATATCTCGCGACCCTCGCCGTAACCAAATGCCTTTGTCAATGCGATACTTCTTCTTCTTAACTTTGTTGGTGACAAATTGCGAAATGGCGTTTAAGGATGTTCCGACTTTGTCCACAACGTTCCGAACAAGCGTCGGCAAGGCAATGGTGCTACCCGATTCGCGGTCCTCCACATGTTGTCTACAAGACTATAATACAAAGCACACAACTCAATCTTGCTGAGACATAGTGTCAGTCTTTGAAGTCAGCTTATTCCAAATCACTTTAACCCTCCCTATTGGTCTGCTTCGACTTTCCTTACGCGTGATCATGTTGCGCATTCTGGTATTCGGTACTGGAAGCATTGGCACAGTTTATGCAACGCTACTTATGAATGGAGGAGCTGATGTCACATGTGTGTGTCGCTCGAATCATAAAATAGCTCGTAAGCGTGGCTTAACAGTGCGCTCAACAATTTTTGGTGAGCGCAAAATTTATCCAAGGATAGTACAATCCGTACAAGAGGCAATCGACAATTTTTCAACATCAGACGTATTCGACTTCGTTGTCATTTGTGTCAAAGCATTCGACACCGGCGATAGTGTTACGGAATCGATCAAACCCGCCGTTCAAGAATCACACACAAGCATTGTGATCATCCAAAACGGATTAGGCGTGGAAAAGATATACCGAGAGGCATTTCCAAGGAACAGCATCATCTCTGGAGTCACCTACGTCCCAACTTCGCAAGTCGAGCCCTGTGTGGTCTCGCATACCGAAACACAAAAGCTATTTGTAGGCCCTTACCCCGCCGATACTGCCACTTCAATTGACATGAACAACACTGGAGCATTTGCGCGGCTACTTTTGGCCGCTAATGCGCATGCTGAGGTCTGCGAAGATATTCAAGTTGAAAGATGGAAAAAATTGATTGGCAACGCAAGTTGGAACCCTATATGTGCGTTGTCTCGTTGTCGTGACCTGGAATTTCTGCAAGCAACTCCGGGTCTGGCTCAGGAACTTATCACGGAGACAATGCGTGAGGTCGTAGCGGTCGCTTGTGCTCTTGGGTATGGCGGTGTGATCCAAGAGGAAGCTGTTCAAGTACAGATTCAGCGAAGTGGATCTCGAAATTGGCCCGGTGTGCAGCCCAGTATGTTGGCCGACATTGAGGAGAATAAATCAATGGAGGTCGAGGCGGTCATAGGTGAGGTTGTGAGGGTGGGAAGAAAATATCAAGTCAGCGTGCCCAGACTAGAGACGCTGTACGTATTGCTCAAAGGGTACGCTTGGCACCGCGAGAGGACTCTTACATAAGATATGAAACTCAGGGATCGATGCATCATGAATGAAGATTGCTCTGACCTGCAATCATTTGCAGATGGTTCACACCAAACTTCAACGTATTGCTACATTCATGTGCATAATACTTCTGAACAGAGCAAGTGGAGGTAATGTCCATTATATACCGCGGGTGCTTTCACCATTCGTTGGCGATTTTGTACATGCAAAGCCCCCGATCGTGTAGCCCAGTCGCTCTCGAGATGGAGTATCCCCACTGTTCACAATGATCAGCAACAGCATCGTTGCGCTATTCCATAGCACAAACGTACCTGTAGAAGCTGGCAGCCCTTGAACATGTCCCAGAGAAAGATCCGCATGGGAAGTGGGCCACCTATCGCAATCCACTGTGGGTGTGCAACAGGCGGACGATGTGGTGGGACTCGGCGGTGGTTTGTTAGCCAGTTCGGCGGATTGGTATCTGGCTCGAGACCTGTCACTCCATTGTTTGCGGGAAGGAACGTGTCGTCGACTTCTTCATGTTCGCCCTCCACAATCATAGCAACACGCGGAATATCGTAATCGTTGGCCACTGTGAGAGAGTCGATACTCCGAAGTGACTGGCGCACATCTGTAGCTGTAATCCATGACATTTTGGAATGAAGGATTTCCAGCTCGTTTCCAGTGTAGAGGGAGTGCGCGCCTTTACTGATCTTGTGTATAGATCCAGGCTGACGCTAGCAGAAATGGAAAGCGGATATAGATGTCGTGAGGAAGCCTTATGGAGAAACTTGAGCAGACCAGCAGCCTGGTATTGTTCAAGATCGTCTCATATCTGTGCTACGCGTTGTTCGAGTCGTATCATTACGGATGATGGTGTCTCGGGGAGAGATGTGGGGTGCGGTCCCGACGCTGCCGAGCCAATCGCAAACCGCCGTCAGTCCCGCTTGAGGGCATAACTTAGACATTTGTCAAGCTGCAGCCGGCCCTCAACTGCCGCTGGCAATTGTGGAGAACACGATTGGGGGTTTGAGGAGATATCGTTCAGCTTACATACTTCAGCATAAGAAGACCGCTTGATTGATCGATTTCAAATTTGGTTGTTTTGCTCTCCACAGCGTGCGAATCTGCACAAATAAGAGAGCAGCGACGAGCCATCCGCCCTTAACCAAGCCAGACCCGTATGATTGTAGTGAAGAGGAACAGAGAAAGTAATGTCGAACCAGCAGGCTGCTGTACTGGCTCGTGTGCAGGGAGGCGCCATCGATGGTCGGCTTCGAGTGCTCAGGATTCGCCAGAAACAGTTCCACCTACTTCAGAAAGCACTGATCAAGCATCGCTCAGCGCTCATCGATGCTATGCAAGCGGATGAAGGGTATTCTGAAGAAGAGGCCAAGCTTGTACTCGGAAGCGCCCTGATCGAACTCCGGAACCATTACGATGCCTTGGACTTCAAAGCCGAGTTCAAACAAGAATACGCCTTGGCCGACGGAAAAAGCAATGAAGATAGACGGGTGCCGTTTGAGATCACCTACATCATTCCAGACCCCTACACGGTACTCTACAGCGTGGTTTCCGCGCTATCTGCTGCACTCGAAGCAGGCTCCTGCGTTGTCGTAGAGGTATGTCCAGAATACTTTGATCTCGCGTTTCTGCTGACTTAGCACCTTTTAACAGCTGGAACATACGCCGCAGAAGACGCCGGCACTTTTGCGACAGATTTTGACAGAGTCTCTTGATAGAGACGCGTTTGGATCTGTTGTATTGAGAGCGCCCGCTGAGTTCCTTGCTCAGTGTGTTATTGTCGACCAGGTGGCAGCGACAAGTCCATCATCTTCCCAACGACTTCTTGTGTCACCCACGGAGCGAAATGTTGCTATTCTCGATCGTACAGGCAATGTACAACTGGCTGCTAAGGAGATTGTCGCATCATGCATGGCTCTGAAAGGTGCCGGTCGTTACTCAGTCGACCTGGTATTTGTCAACGAGTTTGTTGCAAATGAGTTTACGGCAGCCCTGAAACAGGAGATGGAACACATCATACATATATCCGAATTAAGTAACACAACATTGTCGTCTGGCAAAGACATGAAATCTTTCAAAGTGGCTGAGAACAGCGACGTAAAGGGAGAGATTGCAAGTGGGAGAGCCAAGATCCTGTTCGGCACCTGCAATGCAGGCGCTGTGCAGGTCAAAGACAGGTGAGTAGACGTAATGCTTAACTTTCTCGTCTCCGATCATCTGCTAAGACCACTGGATTGTACAGAAGCAGTACGCTGATGACGAGCAAGCGAAGCTTCCCCACAATCGTCACCTGCAAGACGACCAGCCTGGACGATGCGATCGATGTGCTTAATGCTGAAGTAGAGAACATCCATTCCATTGCTGCGCTCTACATCTACAGCGGTGCCCGCGAAGCAAAATACCTGTCACAGTATATCAAAAGTAGGGTCAGCTGCGTCAACCATATACCAGCCCAACTGATAGGTAAGGTTCAGACTCAGCCAGATGTATTTGTTCAACCTTTCCGTTTTAGGGGCTAATTTGGAGCTCCAGTTGGTCCAAGGATTCCCTCTGGATACGCGGTAAATCTTAAATGCCGCTATGCTCGAGAAATGTTCGAAATGCCGAGCCCGCAGATAGTGGCGAGTCGAAAGTCGCACTCAGTGTCTACAATATTGCAGAAGGCAGACTTCATTGACAAGATAGCGCAGAAGCCGCTGAAGCCCACAGGGCAGGCACTCTCGGGTGCATGGGGTTTTTTTGAGCAAGGAATTGTCTTGGGTGCGTTGGTTTATCTCTTGCCTATCGTGAGCGTGTCCACATTTGGCGTTGGCTATGCTGCGTGGAAAGGTTACCAAGTTTTGACCCGATTTTGATGGCAGCACTGCCTGCCGCCAGCGTCTGCAGCTCGATAAACCCAAGGCGTAATTCATTCTTGCCTGCTGGCGGAAAAAAGAGTGCAGACTTGATGCCTCAATCTTCGATCGTTGTCAATAGCCTTGCTAGGCACAACGATCAGAATTGAAGATCAATAGTGTATTCAATCATAGTATCTCCGCGACCTTGGCCAGTTCAAGCATCAATCGAGAGATACTGCCAACAATCGCATGCTGGGCTACGTTTTGTCCATTGGATGAGTTCAACAGATCAACCCCGACGCGCATGGTCGCATTGGCGTCCTCGATCAGGCATGGTGATCTCTCGTCTGCTGAGTCAGCAGAACTCCCACGCCCAAGTTGAGAGGGATGTAGTGCTGGTACACCTTCTGACGTTGCAATGAATCTGCGGACTGTACGGAGGTCTTCGCTGTCAAGCCATATACATGTGCGCTGGTCAACGTGCTCGGCGGACAATATGCCAAAGTGATTGCGACGCCGACGAGCCCTGTACATGACCCCATAGACCCACAAAGTGATGCTCGCTTGATAGATTAGTAAGACACATGTGCCCCGCAGACTTTGATTGGCCAGGGCATCAGCAGCTCTGTAAACCTGCCCGGCATGCCAGATCGCCTGGCGTGCTTCTCGAGTTTGTGCCCATTCCTGAAGCGCTGGATACACACGTCGAGCTTCTTGTTCGCCGTCACGCCCGGCAAAAGCCTGTAAGCCCTGAAGAGGTACTAGCAGGGCCATGCTCAGGTACTCTAATACGAACATCGCTTCCGTAGTTGATACTAAGCTGTCGGTGGCCAATGATTCCAATCTTACTCGGAGCGCCTGGAGAGATTTCGTGAGCGCCTCTCGTCGCACGGATATCATTAGGCTTGGTGTGTTACGCATGACGTCGATGGCTCCTGAACTGTCCCACTGTGTTGTCTCGTACAATTGGAGAAGCTCCCAGACTAGACTCCACAGTCCGTAGAGAGTGTAATGGCAGATCTGTAGACCTAGATCTGGTTGAGACGAATGTCCCTCGCCGAGGGCAAAGCGCACAGTGTCTGCAAGGGTCAAGGGATCATTCAGGTGGTGTTCAGCCTGTTTGCCATATTCTGCTTTCCAGTCCTCCGCAGTGGCAGCCGACCACATCGAATTTGGATCCGGGAACGGGACGCGCATCTCCGCATATGACATCAACGGATTCACATGATTGTTCATCGACATCTCAGCGTCAAAGACAAATGCTCGATGGATGAGTCTGCTTGGGGTCAAATTTTTTTCGCGCCAGAGAAGACACCTATAAGACACGTATGGAGGTCATGGCTCACCTCTTCCTACACTCTTGTTCCACCCATTCTTTCCATTTTTGGTTTAACAGCTCGCCTTCGTCAGATGGCTCCGGACGGATGATTCGATATTGGTCACGCCGCAGCCAGCGCGCGCGCCTTATGATCTAAAGGGGACAATTGTCAGGTCATGAAGTGAAGAGAGGACTCTGAATCATACAGTTATGGCTTGTTGGTAGTTACTTTCTCCAATCTCCATTTGTCGTTTGTTGCCGCTCCACGAAGAAATTTCAGCCTGTGTCACTGCGTTGCTTTAGCATCGGCTTTCAGTGCGCAGTCAGAGTATTTGTTGCTTACACCAGGCCTGCAATAGTTGCACGTCTCTCGATGTGGTGTTGTCCATGGTCCACTGTTATGGCAATTAGCGTGATGGTCGGTAGCAGTGCGCCTGATTGGCAATGTGAAAGCTGACTACTGACACATTCAACGACAGCGTATCGCAGGATGTCAGGCATGACGTATCCAAATCGTTGCACTACCTCGCGCGAAGTGAAACACGCCCCTACACCAATGATAGCCGCCAATAATTCAACTCTCAAACAGTCCAGTCTGAGAGTCGGGATATGGAACCAAGGCACCGTCTCCAGTCGCTGCGAAGCAAAGAATCGGTATAGCATCTGGTCTAAGAATACTTCTGACGGAAAAGTTGGTGCGATGCGGATCCATTGTTCCTTCACACAATGATGCAAAAGTAAAGAAAGTAAGCGCTCGCGATCTTTAGGCCTCAACAAAGAAGGGGAGTGCATCTGCACATGGCCACTGTGGGAATCGGGCCGAGAGGCACCGGAAGGTAGAATCAAATTTGTTGTTTCCGCGGAAGTGCTGTCTCCACGCGTGGGTCCCCAGTCCCATCCAGAAGCTCTGAAGGCTTGAGTTGCAGCCGCGGATGCAACATGATCAAAAGTGCTGTTGCGCTCGTTGCTGTGTACTTCAACGGTCTGACCCTCGACATTATCCAGACTGAAAGGTTGCAGATCTAGTAAAGGGAGGTTACCAATGTCTAAGAATGGCTCAGTGGTATCCATGAAGGTATCCCAAAAAGTGCTTTCAGCCGGATCGAGGCCGTTGAAGACGACCGGTGATGCCATTGTGGAGCCGAGTAGATCTTTGAGTACCTCGCTGTAGTTGCGAGTAAGCTCGTCAGGCCAGAAGTCACCCTGTGTGATCGTGGAATTTTCCCCGACTGATACTAGTAAATCATTGTGGTCAGCATCGGGGAGATCATGCGCATTCGATGAATTGCCCTGAACGGGCTTTGTAGTCATGATTTGAGATAGCTCTTGGGCTGACAATGGTGATAGTGGAGCGTGATCCACATCCATCATTACTGGCTGGGAGTCAAAGTCACTCCCCAGGATGTCGTTAGTACTAGCATTCTGTGTTGAATATCTCCGTGAGGAAGTCGTTGTCGGTTCATATTCACACATGATGTTCCTGCGGACGCAGCGTTGACACGGTTTACTGTCACTGCACTTTAGCTTTGACGCGGCACAAGCCCTACATGCCTGGTCGACTCTAGTCCTGGAACCGGCCTGAGTTTCGCGTAGCCTTGGTCGAGACAGTTTTGGGGCATGCTGTGTAGTGTGTCGCTTCAACAGATCTCTGCAGGTTCTCAGTTCAGCATGACAGTGAGACAAACAGAGGAAGACGTACGCCCGTGCAAAGCTTTTGTCGCAGATATTGCAGTGATAGGGCTTCTCTTGTGTATCTATGGGAAGTCAGTTGCTTATCATCTCGTATTGGCTGGATGCGGGGCCGTAGCGTACGCGTCCGAACATGGCGGCCGAGGTGGTCGATGCGTGAGAAGATACGGCGACAGTACGAACACTGGAACGGAGCATCAACTGTCGCTGCTACAATATGCGTACCATCTTGCTCGGACATCACGGGTGAGACCAGCCGGGAGAAGTAGTCGTGTACGAGCTGACCGGGGAAGAAAGCTATCTAACTAAGGAGTGACGCTAGAAGCAACTAAGCCCTTATTGGCATGGCGTAAGGTGGGGTCATTCCACGGCACGGCCAACGGCACATGGAATCAAGGGCATCCGTAGGAAATTTTGCGGACATTTTCTCAGTTATGCAAATGATGTCTCGACTGATCTTGAAACGTAGAGTCGCCCATGCAATTTTGTCAGAGCATGTCGCACAATTATACATATGTTGCCGCCACGTCACACGCAGCAAAGATGACTATATTTCTTGACCGGCTTCCAGCTTAGTTAGACAGTCCCGTACTCCATCGTATGTGAAATTATACTGCTGATTCTTCCACATCGTTTCAGGGCTCTTCTTCTCGTGAACACTGCGAGTAATTGCCTGGATCTTCGTTGCGCGCACCCGTCGCACGCGATCAAAATCCCGCAACACGCCTCCCACAGTATCACGAGTCACGACTTGGTCTAGAAATAAGACCATGGCCTCGCCGTCCTCGATCGCCTGGGAAGCTCCTTGACCCTGATGTGGAGTCATCGCATGAGCCGCATCGCCAATGAGAAGAGTTCGGCCCTTGAAATACGTGGGCAGGGGATCGCTATCTCTCAGCTGCCATAGCTTGATGTTATCTGCTTGCCTACGAATCAAAAGGTCAAAAAGGTTTGCTTTCCATCGATCGCGCTTTTATGACTTACTCAAGGATTGGTCGCACGTAGAAATCACCAAAGACCCTCAGCAGGTCTTCCTTAGAACCGGGTGCTGACCATGAGTTCGATATTGGCAAGTTGATTGTGGAGTCCGGTGCTATGCAACCGACATTCAGCAATTCAAGGTTTCGGCATGGATAGGTAACAACAGAACGTCCGCTCCCATCAGAAGCAATTCGAATGTCAAGGTCGGTTCCCTTGGTGGGGTCCTGCAAGATATCATCTGGCGTGACTTGATGGACGGCATCGCACGAAAGCACGAACCTGAACATAGATGCTCCCGAGGCAATAGGCGGTCCAGCATTTGCAACGACCAGGGGTCGGATCACTGATCTGATTCCATCTGCTCCTGAGCGATGTAAGCTCGATTCACGTGCATTGTGGCTACAACATACATACCGATAACCAAATCAGCCGAGACGATGGTACCATCCGCAAGAGTGACATCGCCACTCTCGATGTCAACGTCAACGACATCGGCACGCCAGACAATCTTTGCCGGAGAACCAGGTACTCCGAGCTCCACAGATGGAGCTGTAGCAAGTCTATGAAGCTCGTTCCACAAATCTATTCGATGCACGACGTGCCAGTCGCTTCCAAAGAGTTTCGTCATTCCAGAGACATCCTGCTCTTGCACGAGTGATCCCTTGTGATCGAGTGTTCGGACTTTGCCAAGTGATAGCGCGCCACATCTTTTGGGATCCCATCCATACTTGTATAGCCATTTCGTGGCATTTGGGCCAGGTGTCACTGCGGCGCCTACTTCATTGCCGCCACTGCTCTTCTCCAAGATAGTGACATTGTGTTTCTCGCGTAGGACTCGAGCAGCGAACAACCCAGCAATACCAGCACCGACGATTGTTATATTCAAGGAAACGATTGGTGCCATTTGAAACCAATGGAATGTAGATGAAATTGGTGTTGGCGATAGAGTGCGGATAGCGGGAGAGGAGCACTCAGTGTTACGTGGGTGGTCTGTATGAATGTTCACAGTGGTTCAATATGAACAATGTCGCTCATCATAGATCGAACGTAATTCCCTCGCACGCTGAGAATAAGGTGCCAATGAGAAGGGCTGGAGTGCGAATGAAGCGAGGTTCCGACATGCGCCCGCATCCGGAGCCGATGCGGGGTTGCTCCGTACACACCCCAGCCATGTCGGTTTTGGCGCTATCGGCTCCGAATCGGTTTTGGTGCGTCTGACCTCCGCTGGACGGCAATGCTGTTGATACGATAGGTCTGATCATGTTCCTTTCCGACCAGGACACATCCGGCAGACTCGATGGTGCCCGCGCTGTTGTCATTCCAAATTTTGAGTCACCGACACGGGTGGCAAAGCTTCCAAGGTTTCGATGCCGTTTCACGACACAAGCCGACGATGTGGACTGTGGTAGATCTTTTGTGGACTGTGGTAGATCTTTAAAACTACGATTGTGATTGACTACTATAAGTGTTCTCATCTTGATCCATGGAAAGACGCTGGGGCTCTTTGTAGCACAACTTTCGGTACAATACTCCGGCGATGCCAAATTCCAGGCAAGTTGCCAGATGACTTGGTTACAGGTACCATCTATTCGGTAACCTCAAGTCTTTGAGTATTCGGTTTTGACTCTTCTATCCTCAGCTTCCGCTTTCGCTCTTGGGCTTCTAGAACCCCTTTTTCGGCAGGCGCATCAATGTAGTTTGTGAATTGAGCCTTGGGGTTCCAAAGGAAAAGTGCCGCTGGTGCATGAGGTCAGTACATACAGGACGACACCGGGTTGGTACCATAACCTACCTACTAGACCTACAGCACTAAAGGCAGCGGCTGCAATCCACGTATTGCGGAATGAAAGTCGGAAGGCCTCAGTCAGAGCTTTTCCTGACGCTGCCAGAACCTGAGTTGATGCGCCAGGTATTTCGCGAAGGGCTCTTTGATCTCTGGTGGTAAATGCGCCAACAAAACGACCAAGCTCTTGGGGAGGAAGGCCTTGAGAGACAGCCGCAGCTGCGACTCTTTTGGGCAGCTCGACCTTCAGTTTGTTGTTGAAAACGGCATTGCTGATAGCAAGACCCACAGCGCCACCGAGCGATCTGAGAGCCGTGATGAGCCCAGAAGTCACGGAAATCATCTCTTTGGGAGTGCTCATTTGCGCTGCGACCATGGCGTTTGTCAAAATGCAGCCAATGCCAGCACCGCCAATGCAAGCATAACCGTAAGCATTTGCAAGAGGCAGGGTTTCCTTGAAATATACCATGAGAATGTTGAAGACAATGAGCAATGAAAATCCAAGGGCGAGTGGCTCCCGAATACGCCTTGTGGTCGTGGTGTAAATGGCTACAAGAAAAGCCGAGACCATAGAAAGCAGAAACAGTACTGCGAAGCGAAGTCCGCCGTCGAAAGCATCAAGATGTTGGATGATGACCAGCTCGAACACGAAGAACGCAGTCGCAGTGATGAACGCTGTGCCTTCCACAAAGATCATGAGGATGGCCAGGGGGAAATTACGATCCCCGAACAGGCCGTGATGGAGAATTCCATCAGTGATCGCGCGCCATTCGTACAGTAGGAAAGCCGCCAGCAAGCAAACGCCAGCGATGAACGGCCCTAGTACATGACCATCCTCCCAGCCGTAAGGATTACCGGACCATTGTAGACCAATGCAGAACAGCATTAGGCCAAGAGCGATCATGCAATTGCCAATCCAGTCCATGGCCCGAACCTTCTGAGCTGTAGTCAAAGATACTTGAAGCTCTCGTAGAGGAGGATTGTAACCAAACTGGATACCAATAAAGCCGAGGACGAAGGAAGCACAGTTGATGTACCAGAAGATTCGAAAACCTTTGCCGTCATCGTTGCGTGTTAGCGCGCCACCAACAAGCACACCCGTAACAGCACCCATCCCAGAGACGATGTTCGCAACGGCTTGGCCATATGCTCTATGCTTGCGGTGGAGTACCTCAGAAGGAATAGCGTAACACAAGGACTGGCAGCCAAAGGCAGTGCCAATGAAACAGAAGCCAGTGATGGCCGTGGCAATATCTTGGGAGCGCGAAACGACAATGGCTCCGACAACCCCTCCAACAGTAGTGGATTGAACCACGATCTTGCGGCCCCAGTAATCAGCTGCTTGACTGCAGGGGAGGATAGTTGCCAGCGTAATGATTGTGATGACTGATGCAAACCAAACGTATTGATCTGGTCTACCGAGCAAGGCTGCCGTGGACTGGGCTAAGAGAGCACTACCGACCAAGGCCATCAATTGCGCAAAGATAATGGCGCATGTTGCCTATGAGACGTCAGGACCGTGTGTCATTACCAATTGTGACGAATACATACGGCAACAGCGATGATAGTCCTAGCATGGATGTGCACTTCGATGTCGTTGTGTGGAGCTGTCGGTTCCTGCTCACACGTCTGGATGACTGTTTTATCCTGCATTGTGAATGTGGTCAAGTTCAGAGAAGCAATTGAACCAAAGCAAAATGCCCTTGATCATGTGGTTTCAACAGGGGTTACTGACCTGAAGTTCCCCGGACTACCCCAGATCTAATGTTCCCCGCGTTGTCGGGTCCATGAAGTGGAGGGCACCTCGGGACCGCTTTCGAGCCCTCCTCCACATCTTGGCCTTGGCGACGCCAACAATCGGGTCGTGGATGCTAACCAAAAAATCAGCCGATGAAAACATCTAAGCCAGCTTCGGTGCCTGGGGTCCTGCACATAGGAGAAAATGAGCTTTGGAATCGACCATAGCAAAGGCACTGTTCCTGACAACCTGGCGGCAATGGCATCCATCGCCGCTAAAGTCCTTACAGCGATCAAGGTTGATGTAGCTGACGTCATCAGTTTCTCCATGGGCGGGGGTGTTGCGCAGAAGTAGAAGTGGACTTAGGACTACCCTGACCGGGTACACAAGCTAATACTGGCCGGTACGCAGTCGGGGATTGGAGATGGGGTTGTTCTTCCCCCGTGCGAAATACTCGAAAGCGCTGGTGCGAACAATGACCAGGCCCAAACTAAAGAAAACATGATGTACCTCTTCTATCACCCATCCGACTCCAGCCAGAAGCTTGGCGATCTATGGGGGGACAGGATTCATGAACGCGGAAAAGATAGTAAAGAGCGCAGGGGCTATCTTACGGGAGCTGGAGCGAAGGCACAGCTAAACGCGATCTTCACTTTCTCGGTGAACGATTCCAATTTCGACTGTCTCAAAGACATCAAAGCCCCAACCCTGGTCACGAACGGTCACCGCGATATCATGTCACCTACGCCGAACAGCTTTGTGCTACCGCAGGAGATTGCGAATGCCCATCTGATACTTTACCCTGATGCAGGTCATGGACATCTGTTCCAAGTGCCAGAGCTGTACGCAAAGCACGTTGAGCTCTTCTTAGCAGATGATTAATTTTTACTGTGGCTCCACACCATAATGTTAAATACTACGGGTTGGTGTAAAGACAATTAGCCTTGGTTCTGCTTTGCAGCACTACAAGCGAAGTGAATGAATATATGATATCTCGTAGATCGAGTATCTACCAAAATACACGTACAGGATCTTACTAAAATTCCTCAACTGCCGAGGTCGCATGTTTCAATACAACGGCAAGGGGAGACTGGGCAGTCTCCGTCCGCACGCTGCTCGCGCCTGTTCCAGGCTCCGCCGGACGCTCTTTCTATCTTATCTTCACGCCAAGAGCCCTGCAAACAGCCCAATTTATAGCTACTGAGAGCATCTGCTTCACGACTTCGTCGGCAAGTGTGCGACACTTCACGCCGTAGTTCCATACCGCAGCTACAAACCACTCCCACTCGCGCTGAGGCGTACGCAACAAATCAAGTTTTGGCAGTAGCAGAAGATCATATCCAATAGACTCAAATTGGTGCTGAACATGAGATACCTGTACCGTAGTGTATAATGATGCTCCAGGCCCAGATGGTGTAAATGAAGGGAAAAAACAGCAGGGAGTGCACAGCGAGGTAGTCCTGCACAGAGCGGGCTTGAAAATATGTAAGGAGCAGAGTTATGAAGATCGCAGAGTCGATCTCGTTCCACACTCGTGAAGTCGATTTGGGCTGAGCAGTCTGTGCGTGGAGACGAGCTTGTTGGGCGAATCTGGGGGAGGAGAGAGGGCTTGTCGCTTTCAGGATGTAGCGCGACGCTAGTTTGGGCCAGGCTCCCGAGGGCTCTCTGGCACGATGGCGCGAAGACACTTCCTTGATACATCAACCAGCTCAATATGGCTGCTTCTAGAATCAACCAAGCTAGCTATATGAGTTGCTTATCACATAACCAAAGATGAGAACACAACGATTGAACACGGCCATAAACCACCCCCATAATCCTACCTGCATCCATCTTAGGCCCTCCCGAGCGCGCGAACGCAAATAATGCGGTCCGGTCTCAAAATTTCCATGCAGATGACTCGTGCGTCTGCTGTTCCTCGTAAGGGCCGTGTGACGTGCGGCGGGCGACGAAGCGGTAGCTAAACCGACTTTGCGGGCCCCATTGAATCTTGGCTGGTAGGGGAAATGCCACCTTTCACTACAAAGTCTCGTTACTGCGCAGCTACCCTGTACACCATTTTCTCAACACTACAGGGTGACGGAGATGGATAGATTGGAGGCTACGTCAGTGCTGGCGCTCCTCTTTAGCATAGGGTTGTTGTCGTTTTGTCTCGCCACCAACGGCGTAGGTTCGTCTTACGAGTATGTTAGATGATATGCCTTACAACGACACGATCGAACAGTGGTTTGCTCCGCTGAGCGCAGTGAAAAGGCTGATAAGCTCTCGGTAAACAGTGAACTATCACGGTACCCGCACATTAATGTAAAGATGAACTGTCTTCAAGCTCAGCGTTCTTGCTTTTGCACACAGAATCTTCTTACGCATATCGTACTCGAATGGCCAGAATACGCTTCCTCAAAGGCGTTTCTCGTGGAGGCTGCACTTGTCGCTTCATACGAGGTCCTCGGCAGCGTCATCGAAGGCTCTCGCAGCCTGCTGTGTCCACACCAGAGACAATCGCACATCTACGGGCTAAGCGCATCCACCCCAACATGAAAGCCACCAAAAGAAATCCCAACCCCCCTGGCCCAATGCCAGCTCCTTCAGGTCACCAAAACACCCAGCGTGCCACCATAACACTCTCACATCAAAGACGATACCAATGTGCTGATAACACGCCAGGTGCGAGCGTATTATAGAATATGACTTCCCATTCAGGCGGCTGGTGCCATAGCTTTCCGAGCTTGCTGGCAACATTTGAAGGATTGAGTGTGCAACGTCTTGAATGGATCCACCGTTTTCGACATTATGACATCGTGTATTATGCCCGAACTCGCCCCCGTCACTTTTGACACTTATTCTCACATTAGGGTAGTTTGTATCATGCTGGATACCTTGTTGGGATGCGAGATGTATATATCGTGCTGTACTACCGCTGCACATGCCACGGACAGCTTCTGAGACCAACACCCCCTCAGATCTTCTACGGTCAAAAAGGCAGTTAATGTGTGCACAGTCGCTTTATCTTCCCGCTTTTACGGTCATGATTGGATGATTTCTCTGTATACTCGAGGCTTCAAAGAGCCGCTCAGACTTGCTCTGGCGTGGGGAGATCCAATTGGCGCTTTGTTGGCCGATTGCAGAGTCTTCACAACGTCACTTTGTCGTCCTCTGGAAACCCAGTATTCTTCAACCCGCCCCTCCCCACTTTCCGTATTCACCTGTCTGTTGATCGTGTATGTTCGTGACGGAAGCGTAAAGGTCAGCGAATGAGTCCCCTCCTTGTGCTTGACTCCAGAACCTTGTCGTGCGCGGATCTGGTCAGATCACGTTAAACAAACGTTGTTGCGGTACCGCATCTGGAATTAATTTAAGATTAAGAGCACGGCGTGATAATATACTACAGAAAGAACAATGACAACAATTCTCTCGCCAGCCTTGACATAAGAGGTCGCTTTTGGTACTTCTTTCAGCCTGTCTGTTGTGTGTTCCTCGTCAATATCGACAACTCGATTTACTGATCTGAGACCCTCAATTGCACAGATGATCCGAAAATTGACCCGCACATACTCTCTCCAGCACGCCACAGTCCTTCCACCACGGTCTCAGCAGAGCCTTCGATCTTGCCCAGTCATACAATTCGCCGGTAGCGCTCAGCAATCAACGTACATCGCGCATAGTTCCATCTGTCTAAGGGCGCCCGCTATTTCGAGGCTTCAATTTTGGAGGGAGGAGTTTTGTGCAAAAAGGTGTTGAGCATCCGCCTAATATCAATGCTGTCTAAAAGGGGAGGAATTACCGTGGATGCACAACAGCAGTTCTAGTCAGAAACTGCAGCCTCAACCTCGCCTTTGGAAAATCTATGAAAAAGACAAGTTACACAACGGTGCGTTGTAGATACTGCCCACACGTATTTCGGCTGCGAAGTCTCGCAGCTACTGTAGTTTCTCATGTGCAACATTTACTGCATATGATGACGCGGCTATATTGAATCTTACTTAGCCCGTTTGACAATGATAATAGACCACAAGGAAGACTGACACTACGTATTCTGGTAGTTATGGCCTATCAAGGCATGTGAGCCTTTGGTATGCGTGCACATCTACGGCCAAGATTGTAGAGGTTCAGTCAATTCAGCAAAGCAAAGCCGCTGGTAGTGCGCAGAGCGAAGAGTTGTAGAATACATCTTTTTGTTCAACAAACGTCAAGGCAGGGCGCCCGTGATTCATAGCGGGACAAAGATGGAACTTAACCCGACGCACGTCGCCTGTGACCGTGCCGACGCAGATGTCTAGCAATGAGTCCTTCCAGCTCAAGCTCTATTGCGTGCCAATAATTGACTGGTTTGGATACTCTGAAGACTCTTGAAAGATGGTGAGTCCTTACGATGATCATCGTTGCTCCCGACGCGTTTAGCTGCCTTCTTCCCTCTTGTTTCGGGCATGCTGTAGACTAATAGAGACACCAAAACGCTTTCTCTGCCGTTGGAAGAGTCACAACAGTCAGCATTTCTGATTCCAACCAGAGCAGCAAGTGGAGGATGAGTTTGACTCGGAAGGTCATGATCAGGACGAAGTGTACCGCAATCGAAGAAGCGAAGGTGAAGACGAAAATAAAGAATGTGTTTCGGATGAATACTTCACAGCAACAGTAAGAAGCGGCAACCTTTGTTGCGCACTTTGTTGAAAGGGTATTGAGCGGACCCTCTGCACTCGTCCACACCAAGTCAGATTGCATACCCGTTACTTCCTGTCTCAAAATCTAGCATAGGCACATTGATTGATAAGACATAGTATTAGGTGTCGGGGTATATCGTTTCTACGCTGTTTAAGGGTCCAGTATAGACCGCCTGCGCGCTTCTCGTGAGAGCTGCCAACGGCACTGGATGGCAGATCTGCACTCCTTTGCGATCTTGTAGGTAAAGAGAATAAGCATCGACAAACCGACAGCACAGAAGCACAGTATGATCTCTACAATAGACTGTAGCGGTAAGCAAAATATCTTGAATAACAAGCAAGGGCTGCGAAATAAGAAGACCGCAAATGTGTAGGACATGCAGCGTGATACAATCGTAGCTATCAAGCGCGAAAAACTAATACGAAAAGATATTGTTATTGTCCAACTCCAACACAAAGAGTCTGAAGCTGCTGAGAGCAACGTACCATTCGAAACGCCGTAACAGAGTACAGAAGTTCTGCAAGCAAAACACCAAACGAGACCGGGCCGCTTCAAGACTACTTGTGCATTAGAAAAGCCTGAACTCAGGTCATCACCTAGTAGCCAGTTACAGACTACAGCTACCTGATTGCTTGTACATTGTCAGACGAGCTTCGAGGAGGCGATGACAGCAAGGTACTTCAATAGAATGAGGAGGTTGAAGCTTATTACGCACAGCGCAGTAACAGAACAGACCTTGGCTCGGGACTGCTGCCTGGAATAGCTGCTTTATTTGGCGGTGATCTTGACCAGGTTGCTTACTTTTCTACCATTGGCGCCGGGTGCAGGGGTGGAATCACCTGCACCACCAAGCGTGAGCTTCTCCATTGTTGCGCCCTCGTTCCAGGTCATAGATATACTTGGTCCGCCGTCAAGACATACCGCTCGAGTCGAAGAGCTGATGCTCTTTCCAGTCTCTCCCATCTTTGAGAAGAAGAGATCAATAATGGTCTTGAAAGTGTTTGTGTCGACACCGTCACTTCTGGCCTTGGCTGTGTATGCTATGCTGTAATGAGTCGTACCGAAGCTTACAAGAGCAATACGCTCATTCGGTTCACTGGCATGGCTTAGACGTCCCACTAGGATGGGATCATTCTCATTGTACTTCCAAATCCCGGATTTGGCAGTGACTCCAGGGATGCTCTGCTTGAGATTAGGTCCAGAATATATCCGGGTACCCTCGGAACCGTCAATCCGGGCGTAGAAGTCTTTGTATTCTGCAGGCACATCATAGGCCTCCTCGAAGGGTTGGACAGTGCCAGCTGCAGTCTTGACCATCGTGTCAATACCCGCTGGTTCGAACGATCGAGGTCTCGTTTCCATATGTTGGAAGAAACCTCCGTTTGTTAGGAGATAATGTCCCCCCTTCTTGGTGAAACTATTGGGGTCGGTTCCGCGCATCGTTGACAAGACGACATCTGGATCGTTGACATTTCCCACCATCGTGAGATCTCCGCTCGAAACCTTGACCACGTCCAATTGTCCGTTCTTTTTCATCTTCTGGAGTACTGACTTGGCGTTGGCATCTGCGTTGTAGGTACTGACATCTCCCATGGTGTTGAACTTCCAGTGAGTAACCTTTTTGACAAGGAGGTCCCTCTTGGCATAGAACTGATCGCCTGCACATCGTCGCTGGATAGGTTTCCCATTCTTTCCCTTCCTTGGAAGAGGGCAAGCTGATGCACTCGGGGTGGCACTACCAGAGACTTTTGAAGAGGTCCTGGATCCTGTTGGGTCGATAAGAGATGACGTACTCGTAATACTTGCAGCCTTCGAACTGATCGTCTTAACAGCTGTCAGCTTGGCTGTGGTTGTCGCTATAGGCTTTTTGGATGTATTGGTCTTTCCTTTGGGCGGTTTGGCGCGCTTTTCGTTCGCAGCAGGCTTGCTATCGTCATAAGCAGAGATTGTGTATAGACCCTTCTCGATATGGGAGATGCCCCTTTCAGTGTATTGAGAGAACAGATAGTTGAATTGGCTCACGCACGCCTCTACAGAGGATGCGGCTCCAAGATTGCTGACGCTTAGAACGACTGGTCCACACTGCGCTCTGGTATGTTTTTCGTCGCGCTTTTTAGCGCAAAGATCCGTGATACAAAGAGTCGCTGCTTCAGCGGAGAGTCTGGCACTGGATCCAACTTCACGAGTCTCCGGAACGACACTGGATGATATCCCTGATGCTCCTAGGCTAAGAACAGCCGCCAGGACTGGGATCGAGTTGAAACGCATTGCGCAGTAGAACGACCAGATAATCCCGAATGTCTAGTGCGCAAATGAAAAGGCGTTTCAGATCAAAAAAGAACGTAAAGATATAAAAGAGTGTGTTTTTAAGTGATGGAGCGAATGATTAAAAGAAGAAAAGGACCGCGGTGCTGAACGAAACGACAAGAGCTGCTCTGTTCCTCATTCCAAAGACATGCATGCACTCAACTTATACATAGTCGATAGCGCTCGAGCTCTGGAACTCAGCTAATTTCGCGACTGCACTGTCATTTTCGCGACTACACTGTCATCCAAACCCCGAACTGCGCGCCCCTTCAACGATTGTAGGTCATTGCTTTTTCCAACACTCATGATTACCCACATTGGCTCGTTCCAATGAGAGGCGCCCAAAATAGGATATCCACCAAAGTACCATCGACCTGCTATCCACCAAGCACGCCTTCGAAGTCCTTAGGCTGATTTTGCCAACCTTGTTCATCCCAAATCTAGGTGGGGCCACGGAGTCCGAGGCCTTTGCGGACTTTATTAGGTTAGGCCCCAGGACGGCCACGCTGCATGCCGGCCCGGTGCGCGCACAGACGTCACCGCGATACCCGAGCCCAGAACACCGCAATGCCATACGTCTCTTGACTAGCACCACATGTATGCCCACTCCCATCGCAATCGTTCCTCAAACAACAGCTTGCGTCAACATGAGCCTTGCAAACTTCGCAAAACTATCGCAAGAAATACGAGATCAAATATGGTCTGAGATTGTGGCTCTTCAATGTCAACAGGTTCGTGGCAACTTCTTCGAACGGAGCGACCCGTGGCTTCTTTACACCAAATCATTTGCTGACTGTTGAACAGTCAGTATAACGCACATAATCCCGACTTTGCTTTCTAATCTTTCAAGCACAGGATCATTGACAACGAACCCGAGCTGTGCACCACCCCTCATGCTGAACGTCAGCGACAAGCGATAGTGGGCTACGATGATCTACCAGATTCCACGGAAAGACAGCCTCTCAGGCTCCATGTCTACGCTTCCAGCCAACTAGGCAAGTTGTGCCTTGGTGAAGATGAGTTTCAAACTCTAGTCAATCGCCTTCCAGTAGCCACCACCTGTAGTGAAGCACGCACAATTGCGGTCAAGCTTCTTCGCGCGCGGACTCCTTTCATAGATCTGCTCTGTACCATTACGGACCAGCTCTGCAATAGGAGACCAATACTAAAGCCTGTGTTTACGGATGTAACAACAGTTACAGTAACTACTGCAAGATTTCACCCAGAGCATGCTCCAGAGGGATTTGACTCGCCACATCAAGTTGTTGACGTTGTTGCTCGTGTATTTGGTAGCGCTGTTAAGAAGATTATCTGGAGCGCTTGGTGCCATACTGCGTTTGCGATGACCGATATCTATTGGCCCCATACTCCACACCTGAACAATGCGGACGAGAAGTAAGAACGCCTCAAGAACCCTGAAAGATAATTGAAAGTTGCTTACTTGGTCATAGTGGATGGAGCATGATTGATAATTCAGGTCATGGCGAGACCATGCATTTTATGTCGCAGGACCATGTTTTGCATCTTGAAACAGAGCTCTATAAAGCAGGAATCCCAGATGGGGATCAATGGTGGGATACAAGAGTGTTGTATTGGCATACCCTTAAGATCTCTGAGCTTTTAAGTGCTGCGGCCAAACGTTTGCCAAAGCTACAATATGTTGAGCTTAGATTGCGCACTTCTTGTTGGGGCGAACATCTCGAAACACGCCTGGAAACAATTCAGAAAGATAACGTGATTTGGATTGGTAGGAACAACCTCAACGTTGCACCCTCCCATCAGTTTTCTCGTGATTGTTAGAACATATCCGCTTCAATATCCTTCTCAACATTTGGTTCTGTTATATCTTGGCATCAAATACATACGCTAATGCTAAGAACTGTATGCTCACCGTCATCTACCGCTTGCCTGTGGCTCGTTTCGACAATTTCATAGTCTGTGTTGTTTGCTTTCTTAGCTAATAATGTAAAGGTGTACATATGTGAAGCTATAAACTGTCAGTGCGATCCCGCTCTCGAAAGTAATTGCATTCCTGTCGTCCCAGTAGCGCTCCGTTGGGCCGACTGATACCCGGTCGAAGCGTTTCAGCTCATTTTTGACGCTGGCGGAAGGTGAGAAAGTTCATCAGCCAAAGACTTAATCCAGCGATAGATACAGAGATAGAGTTGTTGATCAAGGGACTCAGCATGGGGGTGACTTTGACGGAGCTCGATAAGAAAGCGAAAGCAAGCATGATTTCAACAGTCATTTGGTTTACATGGTACCACTGAATCTAGATTGCTATCCCCTACCCGTTGCTGGATACTTGATAAATTCCAACTCTCCACGACCTATCAGACACGAAAATTACAAGATTCTCTGTCACTTTGACTTCGGAGCCGTAAGTCCCAGCGCTGCCAAGCCCTGCTCAAAGTTGGTAACACGCTGATTATCCTTTCCCTAATTCTTCACCAGCAAGTTCACTAAATGCGAATACAACTCATGAATCTTACGCTGCGTCTTGCCAACCTCTTTCTCCGCCTTTAGCAGTGCCTTTCTTGCATCGCGGACGCGCTTGTCTGCACCTGCCGGTTTGCGCTTCGTGGCGCGCAGCTTCTTGGCGTCGACTACTTTCTTTTGCGCGGCAGTGACGTCTGCGTTCTGCTTTGTCAGCGCAGTTTTAAGTGTGTTCTGCTTCTTCTTTTGGTCTGTGGCGTGCTTGTTTGCATCGGGGCCCGTTTCGGCTTTCTTGAGTGTGTCGGCGAGCGCCGTGTACTTCTTGATCGCGACGGCAATTTCAGACTTTGTCTTGAACAGGCGCGCCCTTGCCCATTTCTTCGCTGCAACGTCCATGGCTTCGAAGTGCACCTTCATAAAAGCGTCCCATATTGTTACCAGTGTGACCTTAGGCTCGTTGTACAGCGCGCCTGCGTTGGCAAGTTCAAGCCGGATGTTCTTGTTGATATTCCTCATGTGGGTGACGACACCGGGTGAGTTGAGGTAGCCGTATGCACCGAATGTCTGGATCTATTAGCACACACTCTATACCCTAACTCCAGCTGGAGTCGTCATACCAGCCTCAGTGCACTCAAAAAGTCGGCAGATGGAACTGCGCCAGCCATGGCGTCGGCAAGCGCCAGGTCGTACACACTTGCACTCATTGGCTCTTTGAGCGACCAAACGCGCATCTTGTACGAATTTATCGCCGCTTCGCAAAGCACAAGGTCTCTTGGGTTAATAATAGATCCCATGGCATCGAAAAAGAGTCGCATGAGCGAGTCTCGTTGGGGATCAGTGCCGAGCGCGTAGGATGGTGGGTTCGGTCGGTTCGCTATCGTAAGCGGACCCGGAACAGGCTTGACGAATTTGTTGCGGAAAAAGCGTCGAGGCTATTGTCGGCTTTGGCCGCGTAGACCATGAACATTCCGAGGGTTTGGAGCTGGTCATATTCTGTTAGGAGAGTGAATATGTGCGCTGAAGAATCGGCGTACCTCAATGATATGCTCAGTAGCATAGTTGTTGGATGGTTTCTTCAAAGTGATAGATTGGGAGACAGCAGTCGTTCTCAGCTTGTTGTCCTTGAAATCATACACTTCTTTGGGGTTGTTCTGGCGTGGGCTGATGTAGAGCTCGCCTGAGGGGTAACCCAAAGCGGTGAGTTCAAGAGCTCCGTCTCGAAGTTTGGGGAGCCGAGTCGAGCGCGCTTTATCAAAGTATTTAATTCATCCTCAAGCTTGTCGTAGTGATTGTAGTAGTCATGCAGGTCTTGTCGAGCTTTCACGTTGGAAGGCATGCCGTCCTCCTGTGGCAAGCACGAGATTAGCAGATGCATATGACTGGTTGTCATACATGACATCTATCTCGTCTCCACACTCTAAATAAGCATCACAAAGTTCTCTCGCATCGTCAAAATAAGGCACTGCCAATTGGGGAGAAATTGGAGCCTTCCTGACAGATGGAACAGGCTGCGCCGGCTGTGCCGGCTGTGTGGGGGCTTTTGGAGGCTTTTGAGCAGGTGTTACACGGGATTCGAGTGTCCTGTGGTAATGAGAGTCAGCGTTTGATCAAACTACAAAGAAGTGGGTTCACCTACTCCATGCGCGGAATCACACTCGCGTGAACAAATTCTGTAGCAAACAGGAGACACAGAATACGTTTATTTAACATGGTGGAAACAAATCAATGAATGGAAAGGGCACTACTCTTGGAAAGAAAGAATGGATGGAGGAGAAACTTTAGCTAGGGGTAGTGTGTAGCTGAAATGAATATGGGATTCTGCTTGCTCTTCATACAGGAGAATAGATCCTTGCAACAGATCCTTGTCAACAATTCCGTCGACAGTATACACGATACCTGTTTGCAGTCACGCCTTCAACGAAGTCCGGTGTTGTATTCTTATCGCCCTGTAGCTCTGGTATCCGTGCGAATGTCGAGAATGTCCCTAGAACAACCTTGATCTTTGGTTAACAGCTGTCAGGATCGACGTTCTTAGCTCTGTAAGCAAACCACGGTCCCAGTTGATGTTTTTGCAAGGCTATAGCTCATGTCTGTAGATGCCAAGCCCACTTGTAGGTGCCCCTTTTTGCGTTCATAAATACACCAAAGTCTGCAAATTGCTGTGATTTAATATTTTCACATGTTTGGTTGCATCATACCCGAGTGTGTTGTTTGTTGCGGCGTCTCTCGCAAGGAGTGCCAAGTTGTAAACCCTTCTGAAGATGTCGAAGTTCGGGCACTGAAGCCCCGAAGCCCGCACACCAAAGTCCGACAGTCAGCGCCCTACTGCGGGTCAGCACCACGGTGACCAACAACAACCGCACAGCGGGTACAACATAAAGATCGAGACCGCACAAGAGAAATAGTTAGAATACATACTCAAAGGACCCTCCACCCGAACCCTTCCACAAACGGAGCTTGCGCAAGCACTCGAGTCTTGCGGCTCCGACCAACCAACCAAACCCAGTACAGCCAAATCTACCAACCACAGCATGCCCGACATAGAGTGTATTCGTGAGGCCATTACAGCTTATCCTGGAGTAAAAGTAGGCTTCACAATCTACCGCCTCACCTACTCGGATGATGCGTCTTGGGCACGCTACATGGAGTATCTCAACACGCGCGTGCGACTAAACCTTGAAGAGCAAGGCGACGGTGATGTGTTCTCGCACATCGACTGTGACGTACAGAAGGATCCTGAACTGCAAGATGCTGACGAAGAGACGGTGCGAGAGTGAATGCCACGCCTCTTTCCCGCTCTTGTGCGACGTCAAGAGCGATGTTGTTGAATCGCGACCAATATGTGTGCAGGCACTTTGGAACTTATGTATAGTAGCACCCAGATTGGAGACACGGTGGGCCACGCTTTGAGGCCTGCGTTGCTGTTGCACAGGACGATGTTGATACAGTTCTGGCAGGGCAAGGGCCAGAGGTGTTCCACATTGATGATACAGGGTACGTCACGCTGATAGCGTTCAGAGAGGAGGATGGCACGCAGGGGGTAGCATTTCCTCTGCTGTTTCCTATAGTGTACCCACTTATAGATGGGCTAGGCTGGAATCATATTTATGCTAGAGATGGTGATATCTTTGCGCAGTAATCCAATGTACACGAGAGATAGTACTACACATAGCCATCTTGATTCAAAGAAGGGATACTTAGTCACTGTCTTGGGCTTTCTACGAAGCTCCGATCCGGAGTAAAAATATTCGACTTATTCTGACCTGCGCCAAGGCTAATCAACGATGCAGAGAGGGTTTCCGTCATCTGAAATGGCAGTGATTCCATCTGATTACGATCTGTTGTCGTTGGTGGTCCGTGAAAACGTCGTTGCTGTCTCTGGATTTATTTGCAGTGTATAAATACAAGAGCTGTGTTTCGTGAGTGCGGCGAGAGTGGGAGCATGAAAAATCTGAATCGACAACTTTATCCATCTTTGCAGGCGAGAGTCTTCCGCTGGCCTTTCGTCAGCCTTGTCGCCGCTCTTCTCAACTCTTGCGGCGAACGTCTCGAGTTTGGAGTAGGATGTAGCGTAGGTGCATGGCCGCCCTTGCTGCGACCGTGGAGGGAGTTCTTTAGTCGTCGGGCGGCGCAAAGGAGTGCGAATGGGAGAAGTGTCTTTGGATGGACGTGGTCATGGCCGATGTGTGAACGGACAGCCAAGACCTACTCGTCAGTGCTAATGTGACTTGCTACATATGAACTACTTTCCTGCATAACTTTCAGTCTCTTGGACAGTCTAAAGTCGACTTATCTTCGCTTATTCTCATCTATCAGTACGATTACCGGTGGTCGGTGTCAGGCAACAACAACGTCTTGTTGCAATGTGAGGCTGGCGGTATTTGTTGCTTACATCATGCTAGGTTGCTGCGGACCAACTTTGCTGCCCCCCGAACGTCAGTCTCTGCATACTTTACAAAGTATACGCGAGATCAAGTACTGTACTCGGACATGTCAGATTATTGGGATCGCCCTCTTCGTCATTGCTCTATGCACGGGAGGCGGTTATGTGCACAGATACTCACTACACTTCTTCCAATCCAGCCGGGTATTGTTAACCTCCATGCGACATCAAAGAGCATCACAGCGCAACAGCAGCAAGGTAAAGTGGATTGTTTTATCGTGCCATGATGCCGTTGTCGCCTTGACAGTGGACCCTGAACCTTACTAGTTTCTAGTGCCCCTCTAAAGGCGCCGATACGGCTACACCCGCACCGCCTATAATTCTCCACATCTGACATGTCCAGACCTCGTCTACCTTTGATTGAGGTGATTTTCATGCCATCTACCTAGAAACGCTTAAACAGAAGGCTCAGGAGGAAAATGCGCCTTTGCTACCTTGGAGCCACTGGTATGACTTTGGCAGATTAGAACGATGCAAATGGCAACAGCGAAAACAAGAATGATGTTTGGATTGTCGAAAGTCCCTCTGGCAATCTCTACTCTCCGCAGCGCATACCAGTATACATTGCAATGTTATTTTCACATCAAAATGCTACAAATATCCATCCAATTCAATCGAGAATGATATGTGTAGAGAACCAAAAATTTCTTGCCACTATCCCGTCTCAGTACGTGTGCGCGTTCGGAAGTATTATGTTCAGATCGGTTATTTTCAATTTTTTGCGCAGCGGACATCACCCTCTTGAAGTGCTCCTCTTTCGGATATGAGAATTTATTTAGACGCCAAACAGCAGCGACAGGTTGTGGGCCGAGGACTGTCGGTAATTGGGGGTGCACTTACAGTCGTGCCAGGTTGGCGGTAGAGGCGCTTTGGTCATCACGGCTTTCGCGACAAATTTCCCTATTCGTTTCCGCCCATAATCATATCGTCTCGCGTATCAATAGGTCGACGTCCGTCATTGACTGCATTGCTGTCGACCGCTTTTCCTCACGTTGTATTGACTTCATTCCTGAAGTTTGATAAAGCTATTGCTCATGGCTTATACTGAGTGGACCGAGGTTTGCAATGGAATCTCAATCATTCGTGTATATTCAATATCACAGATCTTGACGGGACAAAACGAGGCCAGGAACAAGCCGTCAAAGGATCATGATCGTAAGATGTGCGCCGTAACCACGACAGGATCAATCAGAATCCTCAGTGATCTCAACAGCGAGTGGCCTCAAAGCATAGACGTTTTGCACTCGATCCAACATTCCACAAAGACTCGTGTGCATTTCTACCCTCGGTCGTGGGTACAAGAAATGTCCGTCCCCAGCCGTTCCTCCCGCTATTTGCGTGCTTCCACAGAGTACTTCAAAGCTTCTGAGGGGAGAGATGTACATTTTATTGGTAATCCGGAGGCTATTAGGCTATCTAATCCTAGACTATACTTCACAGCAATGGTTAAACATTTGCAGTGCTGTGTGTGAAGCGAGACGTGATTTCCTAGGGTCAAGTACATTTATTTTGGATGGGTTGTCATTGCGGCTCATCGATCTGCATGGCAGGCTGAGGCAAGTATGCCTGCGCACGTGGCCGTCGTCGTGGTGGAGGGAGCGATAAGCAGACACAAGGACGAATACAATGTATACATAGTACGTACAGCAGCTATCCATCACCAAATTCCAGGAGCCGCGACACGTGGTGTGCTTTGTGATTTACCTCAACTTCAGCTCCCATTCGATATCTTGGAATTCCTTTCTTCGCTGCAGCTTCACGTCCACGTCCTTCAGTGGCTTCATAACCGAGATGGGCGTCCTCTTCCTATCCGCAGGTGGATTCCAACTGGTGCCGTTGATTGGGGTCATGTCATAGCCAAGTAGCAAGAGTGCGGACAGGCCAATGATCTCTGCCTGCGCAAAGTAGCGGCCGGGGCATAGACTTGCGCCTCCACCAAAGCTTCGGAACGTCGCTGGATGCACGGAATTGGCCCTGCCAGGCAACACACTCCCATCGACGCCTGCTTTTGAGCCGTCCTTGCTGTAGAGAAAACGATCCGGGTTGAACTCGTCTGCATCAGGGCCCCACAAATTCTTGTCAAAGTGTAGTGCACCACCCGCAAGCTGCACGATGGAGCCTTTGCGCAGCAGATAGGTGTCTGCTATCTTTGTGTCTTCCTCGACGTATCGTACCGTGATCATGAGAGCATAGAGGCGCATGACCTCGCGCCAAACTGAGTTTAACTGAGGGCAAGCTTGTTGTAAACGCTCTGAGGAGAGCACACCGGGGCTGATAAGGGCATTCTCACGAATCTCATCGCGAAGCCGAGACAGTAGATCAGGACGACTGAAGACCGTGTTCAACAGCCAGAAGATGGTGATGCTGGCATTGACATTGACTCCTAGTCCCAGACCAGTATCAAGCTTTCCTCGTTCTAGCGGATCGGTGACTCCATGCTGGAGGTTCAACCTATTGCGATCTTGGATAAAGTCTGCAGCATCGTCAAAGCCGCCATCTTCGATGTATTCGGCGAAGCCTTTGGCGCAGGCCATGAAACCGCGGTACGCCTTGCGTGCTGTCAAACTTGGGAAGAAACCGGTCAAGAGGGTTATATGGCCACTCTCCCAGTCCCAGAAACTGTCTAGGAGCTCGGGGTGCTTTGCATATGGATTACGAGGTCCAAATAGCACTTTCATCGAGGCAGCGCTGATTTCACGACGGAGGAAGTGAAACAAATTGAGTTCACTACCGTTCTGGACATTGTTAATGGACTGCCCAAGGTACACCAGCTGACGTTCGATACCAGCTGAGAAGTTTTGCGATGTCAAAATGGTGTGAGACTGCTTGTGGAAGTTGTTTCTGCCTGGTCGTCTCAAGAGGGCTGCTGTCTTGGGACCCAGAAGCATTAAACGAGGACCCAGTTCGCCAATGATTGGGTCGAGGTCCAACGTTGAAGAAGCTTTCTGCACGGCTGAGCAGAGCTCGGGCGAAGCAACAACGTATGTGCGGCCTGTCAACATGGGTAATGTGAATATGGCATGTCCGTGCTTTTCACTGCATACCTGATCAGAACTGCTATAGCTGTTGGCACTGCGAGCAAAGAAACTGACTGTAGCTTCTTGAAGTAAGTGGTTCCATCCATCAAGCTGCCAATGATGTGCCCAATGAGCGGTATCTTCGGGTAGATGACTTGCGGTTCCTGCGAATCGATCTTGAAGCGTAATGCATTCGCAAGATATCCCCCCAGCACTGTAAGAAGGCCTACGACTCCCAAGAGCGTCGCAGACTCAGACAGCCCCATGACTTTTCGACCCCTGGATCTGAGACCTTTGGACTTTGGATTCTTCTTGGGCTGGTGACAAGAACGCGCGAGGATGTGAGCAAGGCTTTGGGTGTATTGAAGGTTGCAGATAAGGAGTCTTGTCGGACGCAGCGGGGAGTCGTTCGGATCTGCGTGCGCCAAAACGGCCCCCAAATGCCAAGGCCGCCGGGACCAATTGACCTGAATCGCGACACGGCCAATTGGCTGGCAGCGTTACCGCATTGTCGTGCGCCTGACGTGCAAGCAAAAACAAGGATTCAAAAATCTAAAATTGTAGCAAAAGTAGGGTTCAGAGCCCTGGCGCAGCTGCACTTGCCACTTGCAACAGTTGGCGGCATTGGTCACGTGATGTGATCCACGTGACCCAGGCTGAGGAACAGAAAATGACTTCTCCATCGATTTTTGTCCATTCAAACATTAATGCATTTCCTCCAGCTTGGCTTTTGTGCCTGTTCAAACTAGATGGGGGAAGGATATGGTGATAATGCAAGGAGGAGAACGCAATACAGTTCAATGTACAAGCATACAAAGATTGAAACTCTTCTCTTCTTACCCTTGTCAACATTGAGATTAGATTGTGTGGCGGAACCAGATTGCAGTTCAATCTTTCTATCCGGGCGTCGTAAATAGGCGGCGCTGATCCATTAGCGTTCTATCGGCCCTCTTGGGAGTAACAGCGGCGATGAGAACATTCACGAGTATACATGAAACTGGATATTAGAACGGACCTCAACCTACAAGAAAGTGAGTCTTAGTGGCTCGTGTAACATTCTTTTACATCTGTCTGGCTACCCTGCTGAGGTGTGAGCATTACTTGGGTCGCGGCATCGCCGCACCAACATTGGCCACGGACGCGGCGGCCCAAATAGCAGTAAGAGATCCGAGATGAGAAGCAGCGCCTTGTAGAGTTGTCCGACTGAAAATGACGTCTACGTAAGCAGTGCATGCACTTCGGAACTTGTATTGATGAATCCTACCCAGAACATCTACAGAGTAATCAAAGAAAAAGCATGCAATCAGCGTCAATCTCACACCCTCTCTCTCAGGTCTGGTAGGACGATTGTCGGGACTTTCGTTGGGCAGGGTACCATAACTGGCATCCGACCGACCATTGCTATGTAAGAATGGGCTCCTTTCGAGATCGCAATTGCCATGCAACAGGTAGTGGGCTTGTTTTTCCTTAAAGTTGATCCATTTTTCGTGAAATAAATATTCACACGACATTGTGGCGCAATCTGTGCTCGCCAAAAATCGCTGACCTAGTTTTGTTGTCTCAACACAGAATACTCCCCCATCCTTGTTCATTGATAGTTTGTATAGTGTAGCCGATCGGTGCTCACCAAAGCGCAATTGTTTAACTGGATACGCACCATCACAGGCCGACCAGGGGCTCCAGAAACCATTTGTATTGTCCTTACCGAGGGGATATGCAAGTGGCATAGTGGTGGACAAGACTCCAGCATGTCTCACAGAATCGGGACATTGTGCGGGTGCATCTGGTCCTTGCGTATAGCGATTTGGACCTGCTGAGCGATGCACTGAGGCATGTGCGCCAGAGCTATTACGGTTGGCTAAGTATGCTATGAGGTGCGTTTAGGATTTTGTCTGGAGCTGAACGGGAAGCATATCCACTCCAGCCAGCATTGGTGGCTCATATCCTTTCGAGATAACAAACCTGCTGCGTTCTCAGATATCAGCAGCAAAGACTACATGATCAAATATCCATAATGCTTCCCCTCAGGCTTGTGAAGAAGTGCGACTGCAAGCCCTTATGGAATCAACTTCTCGTGGAAGCAAGATCGCTGCCAAGTACAACATAAGATATGACAACGTGTCGACATGTGTCAAGGACAGGCAGCTCGTCGTAGAAGAGCTACGAAGTTCTGCGTCGTGATGAGCGGGTGGGCGTGTGCCACAGCGGGTAGGTGTCGCATCCGAGAGTCCGGCCCGCCAGACAAGGTGCCGCGTCGTGCCACGCAGCCGTCTCACGCCAACGACAAACATTTGGCGTGACGCCGGCCCGGCCCATCAACCTTCTTTCGATCATCTTATTCTCACGACACCAGCTCACCAAGAAGATCGCAATAGAAGAGAGCGTTATTGTGAACGATCAACTTTCGTGACCGCTTGTGCTGGGGCTTCCCGATCGAAGATCCAGATCATTTCTGCTATCTAGACTACTTTTGGTGTCACTAGCATTAATCAACCCATTCTTTCTCACACAAGAAAGGTCTTTGTGGGCACCAAAGTCAGCACCTATCAGTTTGCTCAAGGAGAGAAGCGCAAAGACCAATACTACTAGCTTGGTGTGCTGCTAAAAGCCCAATTACGAGCAACGTCTAAAGAGTGAAGCTCACTTCATTATAGCCACTTTACCGCTCTCAACCTAGGGAATCTGGCGTCCTGCCTGAATGCCTTGGAGTGTATCGAGCATCCACCTCAAGGACACGGGCCTTACGCCTGTGCATACCGCTGATTTTCCGTACGATCGGACACGGTAAACACCATTGTGATTTTGCGTGTAGCGATTCAATGACTCGTTCACCCACTCTCGCACGTCCTCAGTGCCAACAGTCTCTAGTGCGCCACCGCCATTGACAGCGAAGTGACAAGCCGTCGTGCCTGTCGCCCCACTTGAGACCAGGGGATAATAGCCGGGGACGCCGCCATCCGCAGGGAAAATGTCCCAGGCGCCCGGGTTGTTGTTGCACCAGTCTCGAATGGCCATGCAGCGGCCTGTGGTGGGTGCATTAGGACCAGTATCTCCGTAGATGGAACCAAAGGGACACGAGTTTCGGAACCTGCTGTTGGGCCTCCACCTGTTCTTCGGGTCGTCGCTGTCTTGCTGTCGTTTACGAAAGGCAGGCCGGACAGAGCGGCCTTCGACATCGGGCAAGCCCGTGAGGAACGTCTGGCAAGTGATATCAGAATACCGCATTATGAATTAGGGGGGAGGATCTACAATTTCGTAAGTTTCGCCGTCTGATGCGGTGAAGTTTTCCGTCGTATATATAGCAGGGTTAAACTCAAGTCCACCCTGAGATTCGACAAACGGCAGGACAGAAGCCTCACTGGGCGCAGCAATTGCCTTCCCAACTGCAAGAGACGCCGCAAACCAAGCGATGAGTTGCATTCTGAGTGTTTTTGAGAAATATATTCAGCTTCGGTGTGACGGGTTGGGCAAAGCAATCTTAGTGGTGCAGACGAGAGATGACACTTGGGTGTATGGGCGGTACTTATATAGACAACTGAAGAAGTCGTTTCGTATATTTTGTACTCTTGACCGAGGCGTAGTCTTGGATGCGAAGCACTACTGCTGCACGTAAGATGCTACATCAGATCTGACTATTGGCAAGACAGCCAAGGTCCTACGTCTGCATGTCACATTTCTAAAGCAAGTAGAAATTCAAAGAACCCTGGAACAGAAAGGACTGTTCAGAACCTTACCAAGACAGGCGCTCCGGCTTATCCACATGAATTATTAGCACGCTTACTTTCCATGGTAAAATCAAAGCATATAGCTAATTGCCAAGATCAGCACTAGTGCCTATTAGCATCATCTCTTTCCGTATGACAACCTTATCAGGAAAGATGGATATCCTAAGTCCTCGGTGCAAATCCTTTTCATGGCCTGTAAATCTCTTGGTTGCTTGGCTTAACGTAAAGCCCTTTGCGCGATCAAAAAAAGGGCCGACTTTGAACTTCTGCAGTATTTCTTACGCAAGCATCGCTCATATGCTCGTGTCATAGCTACACTCTAATGCCTAATCAGGTTTTACGGCGGTAGAATGTCGAGTGTCCCATGCGATTTGCAGGTGAGCAGGTCCTGCAAATCACGTGTTGTGATAACTACAGACTGTCGTAACTATCCCAGCAATTTTGGATGAGACAGTGGAGCTTTAGACAATGTCCGAGATCACGCTGAGGGACTTGGTCGTTTTTGATACCCTGTCGATTAGACCGAGACGCGTTTTGTACAATACTCGGCCATACATTGTTCGCCGCGCACGTGCCAGTCAAGCAATCATCTTCTGCGGTAGCACAGACAGGCATTCGATGCGCTCAGACTTATGTGTGCGCTGTTTGTATCATCGCTTTGAATTGATGAGTCTTTGAGGTTGGGTGAACCAAGGGTCGCTCTACTGATGTAGTGGTCCTTTGCAAGCTGAATGGCAATGGATATCGGGCGTCGCTGCCGAATGCCGCAAAGACAAGATGATATATTGTTGCACTGAGTGGTAAGGCACGCATGATGATTATTCCCGTATCCAACACACCTTTTTTGCCAAGTGTCCGAGAGGTGACTGCTAGTACTACCCTTGACCAGTCAGTAAACACTATCCCCAATTGGCCCCAAACCCATGAGTACAACTGGTGATACAAAGAGCAGTAGGTCTAAGATGAGAACGTACCCGAAACACTTCGCAGTGTCCTAGCCTGCCTGGATCATCCTAAGATTGAGGACATGTTCATGTGCAGTTAGTTCCATCTTCTAGTCAAAGCCCGTAAGTGCTAGTATGTGCTCCTTTTGCGCGTCGCGCTACAGTCGTGATATACCGGTCAGTATAGTGTGATTCAACGTTACAAATATGTCACCAAACTTTACACCATGTCGGCATTCGTCTGAGCATCCGTGCAACCAACGTTTTGTGATAAGGTAACTGCCGGAAAAGCCGGTTCACCGAGGTGCCAGGTTTGCCTGCGTGAACGGATTGCTTTTGTTTTATCAGATAGAAAGAACCAGTAGATTTATCTACATATATCTCTACGATGGGTACACAGCCACAGTCTTGGGAGGCTTGATAGCTTGAAGAATTGGTAAGCGCTCTTTCATCACCAAAAACATCCGGTCTCAGCGACTATCTAGCGTCAAAAACAATTTTTTGCTTTCGTAACGACAAGATGTGCATACGCTTACGATGCAAGTTGGTTCATTGTTAATCGAATTGTGATACGGAAGCAACGGTACTTTCACTTTATGAGCTTGCTTTCAACCCCTCAGTCGTCGCACCACATAGCAAGTCATCTCCCCAAGCGTATCAGCCAAGAGAGGTGTTCAGAGATGATCGCAGTCGATAGCGGATTCGCGGCATGCTAGCAGATTTTAGCATAGAGTGTCTCGAATTCAAGAGGCCCGCTGGTCTGGCAAGATCAAATTGTGGAATAATAATATGTGAATGTAAATCGCATGGTCTACTTGCACCCGAAGATACTTGTTTCTAGCTACCGTGGCCAGAACCACCAAGGCGCTGTGCCAGGAGCTGAATAGCGACAGCCACTCTCAAAAGTCTCAACCAATCTATCATAGCTGCGCAGCAGAACAGTGTGCATCACGTTCATCGCAGGTCGTTGCGACAGTAGCGATAGGTTCGCTCTTCGCGAACACAAATTTTAAAGCGAGACGAGCCAATTCCCACCATTATCCAGCATATGCATTGTGCCTGCAGAATATGCACTCCACATGTTATACGCGCCAGAGACCAGGCTGCTAGCAGGAGAGGTTTCAAACTTGAACAGAACAGCCTGCGGAGCACCATAAACCTTGAACAAGCCTGTCTCCCAAGCACGACAGCAACCTCGCGGAGTGTTGCATTGAGCTCTTTAGACTTCCATTGATTGCAACTGGTTTCCACACGCCTTTCATTCAACACAGAGCGATGGCGATGGGATGCAGACAGCCTGGCACAGCCGGAGTGCACGACAGACCTGCCACCCCCTTGGTTGTCGCTGGGCTTTCGCAGCTCACCGGTTAGTCGTTTGAAAATTTTGGCAATCTTCTTGCTACGCGCGCTCTCCAACCGCCAACAGATTTAATCAGATAACTAGCTCCACTACTCCCTTTCTTCACTTTCTCCTACCTCTCGCTTACCCGAAGACTTCCTTGCAGGCGTGTACACCACCATCTCGACTCCAAGTTGTCTCTACCATCAACGTTCTTCGCATCACTATGGCGCGCTCCGTCCCACGCAACGTCAACATGCCAGCAAAGAAAAGGCTGATGCTGGCATTGTGAGGGCAAGCTCAAAGCGCAAAGATGCTACAGAAACTGAGCCAACAGCAAAAATTGCAAAGACCGCAATGCAATCAAGATCTGGCGCACCTTCAAGGTGACCAAATCGAACATTTGGCTGACAACGACAAGGCGAGAACTATGATGGCTATCTTGCACCAGGCTGCTACTATCGGAGCTGCGGACGACCAAATTGTTGACGAAGTAGCTTCGCTTCCTCATAAGAACTTGCAGCTTCAGTGCCTAAGAAGCATTCTGTCATAAGCTGACCCCTGTAACTCCACTGCGGTCTCAGAAACCTTGTCCACACGACGAGCAAACCCACTAGCGATTGAATCGCGTCCATTCGTGATTGATACAGGCATCAGTACGCCGGAGCGTCATATCAATCTTGCGGTGCGACCACAATACCCCAGCGACGTCCGATCGCCTGTTCCCAACGCTCTCTCTGCGCTTATATCAGCCTTCCTTTGAAAGCTTTGACTGACGGCTCAAACGCCAGCTTCGAAGGCCTTGTGCAGAGACAGATAGCATTTCTGCTCATGCTTCTTACTACGGTACAATTGTGGTGTTTTAACATAAAATGCGATGTAAAACACCGCAATGCAGCGTTACATACACAGGAGAAGGGTCTATGTAGGTAAAAACACCGCAAAACAGGTAAAACATCTAAGTTGCAGTGTTTTGTATCTGTAAAAATTACTGCGCGGTGTTTACAACACTGGAGAAAGTCCTTCTTTGGTGTTTCTTTGCCGCACCACACACTCATGCGCAGCTTCCATCCATTTCACCATATCAAGTTCTCCCATGATGCCACCTACCTCGCTCACCAGTCATCGCACCCCCCGCGCTGGCTGCATCTGAGCAACGCGCCCTGGCGGCCGTCCCGAGTCGATGGTTTCTTGGCACCAGGAAGCATGAACATAGTAGTCACCAACATGCGTTCCTGAGATGAGCGTCGTTCTCTTTTCCCTCTTCAACAACCTTTCTTCCCCTTTCTGACACTGGAGAATCGTATTGTCTATGTGAAGATAGCTTCCAAGAAGTGATACACAAGGCGTACGGCTGACATGGCTCTCCTCTACACCAACCATACCTATCGTGGCACCATCATAGAGGGCAGCGGTAAAATCTTCATCAACGTTTCGAAGCCGCATCCTACTATGCAACCTCATTTTTTCGATTAGATGGCCAAACAAGCATCCCCCATTCGCACAACTTCGTCAAAAATTTCGACAGACACCCGTCATGCAGCGGTATTTGTGATGGTGGTGGATACAACATTGTGCGTTCTTTTGGCACGAAAAGTACATTACCAAAAATGGTTACGCTGGCCAGAAAGTAAGACAGGTTCCATGTTTTGTTCTATACCATGCTACCCGGATCTCATCTGAACGCAAGATAAGTCTTAACTGATGTCAGCATCAGTAAAGGAAGATCATGCGTTGCTGTGCACGTCCCAATCCCAATTTCACGGCGTTTGTCACTGCTAGAGAAATGACATGTCGGAATAGCCCATGCGTGCAGGAAAGTGTACTTGAATTCAGCGTTCAATATGGCCACGTTGTCGTCAATGCCTCTCGATCCGAGTGTAGTCGACGCTACTACGATGCCATGGACTGAGCTGCTATTACTGCGGCTCTTTCGCAAAGTAATTATATTCAAAGAGCACTGCACGTCCTTTTAGAACTAACATGTAATGTTATTCAAGCTAGGAGGGCATCGCAGAACAAAAGGACGGAATGCAACGCTTATATGCACTTCCCTCTATACTAGCTTCCACGGCACATGGAAACATACCTCTGCCAGGAGAAAGATTTTCTGCTAACTCAACTCACGTGTAAGAACGGCTTGCCGTCAGTGATCTGCAGGTACACGGGAATTAGGTGCTCAGGCGCCCTGCCAAGTGTCTTCTCGGGTACCCTCTTAATAAAGCCTAGAGTATCGCGGGATGGGTCTTGGCAAACGCAGGGGCTAAATCCTTCAGGATTGCGGGACGCCCGAAAATCTGTCAAATTCTTGTATTGATTTAGATTTTTTCGTAAGGCGGCTGAAATTCCTGGCCGGCGTAGTGTTCTGCTTTCAGTAACAGCACATTAGTACACGCCCTTCCAATCACAACACCCTCTCTCGCGTACACTGAAGATCCGTACAACTTCACAATACTCTACAACATCCACATAGACTCTTGGTAAAAGCAGTGTCATTTAAAGAGCACTGGCTGGTAAATGTTAGCGATTGGCGATACTACCTACGCGATGATGATCATCGTACCGGTCGCGTTAATAATCACCTCCCGGGTTTGCCAAAACTATCCTTCGGGCAAAGTGGAGACTGGATGAAGAGAATCACCCCAGAACAGCTGACAGATAGCAGCAAAATGTCAAAGTGGTTTATATTCATGATCAGCACCACTACCAAACATGAAGAAGAAGTCTTCCCCTCAAACGCCAACACATGTGTGGGTATTAGCCCACATATTCCGACAATCAGAACTGATTCCAGTGTTCCATTTAAGGAAATCCGCCAGACTGATCTTTTGATAACTGATGATCTGGCTACAGACCACACCCTCAGCGGCATAGTGAAACTTCTTACAGTTTGTGACCATTCCGGGCTGGGTGGGCAGAGGGGTTTGAATACCGTTTCCTGCTGTTGTGGTTGGTTTGTCTGTAGTTGTTGTGCCTCCAATCACCCCAACACACACGTTCACTCCAGCCTGCATTTTGCTGCAGTCGCTGCCTACAGTTGGGTTCCACTTGATAAAGTCTGCTAGACTGATTTTCTGGTAACTTGTGATCTGACTGCAGATGACGCCCGCGGCCACGTAGTGAAATCTAGCACAGTTGGTGACCATGCCAGGTTGGGTGGGCTGTGGGGTCTGCACACCATTTCCTGCAGTCGTAGTAGTGGTTGGCTTGGAGGTGGTTGGGGATCCCCCGATAATTCCGACGCAAACATTAACCTCAGCCCACATCCCAGAGCAGTCGTCACGGACAGTGGGGTTCCATTTGACGAAATCAGCAAGGGTGATCTTTTGATAACTGATGACCTGGCTGCAGACAACATTTTTTGCTATCCAATGAAATTTTGCACAATTGGAGACCATTCCAGGTTGAGTTGGGAGAGGAGTCTGAACACCATTGCCTGGAGTGGTTGTTGAAGGGATGATTATCGTTGTCGTCGAGGGGAGAGAGGAAACTGTCGTCATCAAAGACGTCGATGGTAACGATGTGGAGGGAGCAACAGTGGGAGCTTGTACGCTTGTGGTAGGGACCGGGGGCTCTCCAATGGCCTCTACACAATAAGACTTTCCAACCACCATGTTTCCACAGTCTGCCGTGATAGAAGGGTTCTGGATGCACTTAGTAATGAAATTAACACTCGCGGGTTGTTGCAAGTCTTACCCATCGTCGTAGATCGTCGATAGTGACGTAGTTGTTGCTGAGGAATGAAGCACAAGAAACAGTCGACGTCAAATCGACCCACCAGGTACAGTATTTGGACGTATTGGTATCGTATGGTAGAGCCGGAGAAGGACCATCGCGAGCCACGAGGGGAGTAGCTCCAACGCCAACAACCTCGAGCAAGCCGCTCAGCAAAAATAGACTGGACACAGGAGACAACATGGTTGCGAAAACCCTAAGAAAATTGGTGACGACGATTTATGTTTGTCTGGTCATGTATAGGAAGAGGAGTGGCTTTTAAGAAGGCACTACAGCAAGACGGGGGGAAGCTTCTCGACATCCACATCCGTATGTACCATCATGAGCCAATACATATGATGCATGACCGAGGACCAATTTCCAACCACACTATCGAATTCCAAAAGTCTTTTGATTTGTGGAACTCGCTTTCACGACGTCCGCTGGGGCGTGAGTTGGCTAATAATCACTCTTGAGCACCACGGAGCTCATTTAGACTCCACTAGAACGAATGAATGTGGTAGTCAGTAAGTGTGCTGAAATGAGTCCCACGCATCATTTGCTTCGGCTATTGGCCACGGGGAAGTCCTTGCTGTCAAATCTTGAGCATGTCATGCCAGAGAGCGATGGGAACTACACGAGATAGGCTTAGAATGGCAGGGTCTTTGTGCAGTGTGGGTCCTAACAACATGCAATAGCCCGCTCTTTTATGGCTTTGAACATATCGGTTGCCCGATTGTAGGATGGCATCCTGTGCAAATTTACCACTTGCAGGGGCAGAACACCGTCACTGGCGGGTGCTGCAACTCGGAAATTCACACTTCCTAGAGAAGAAGGTGACAGGCGGGCACAATCTGAGCAAACCCCTGAGCGGAAGTAACATACTAGGGCCTGCACCATTTATCACGGCGGAAACACTCATTGCCTTTCTAGTCAGCTGCAGGGTGTACCTGCATGAACTCCTAACGAACGTGTCTGTGTCTTACGCATAAAACATCCCTTGCTTTCAATCATTGCAAGAGCCTGTGCAGGAATATGCACGAGCACTAAATTTAGCCATCGCCTGTGAGAACAAGAAAACGTGCAGCTGTACTGCAAGAACGATCCTTCAGAAGTTTTTCCCTTGCGGACAGAAACGATGTGCTGATTTGGCACATGTGGTATTCGAGGTGTCACTATGTTACTCGTGGTAATCCGAGGTCGCCGAAGGGGACCTCAAACTGTACGTTGATACTGAAATACTCCCCCATCGTCATCACTCTTGATCCTTGTGCAAGATAATCAACATCGTCTGAATTGGAATCCCTCTATGCGTTAGGGCATCCCATCACAATGTGTTCACTACCAATCCGTTGCTCTGGTCCTCCAGCTCAAGCACGGTCTGAGTCGTGATGGCTTCATTGTTGAATACTAGAATTGGCATCCTTTCAACCCAGAAACCTACAATCCGGATACGATCATTGTGGGCGCTACACTCGATGTGACACGAGGCTTTTTTCTCACCGGCAGCTTAGGCTCCAGTTCCGACAGTTCATCCAAGAATGCCTGCAACTCTTCGCCCTCCAGTCTTCTTGGCTCATCGCTCTCCTTCAAGAAATCAGCCAGCTGCATGCCGACCGATTGCGACGTGCCAAGATACAACGTAACACAGCCGTAGTCCGTTGTAAGCGTGATCGCTCCACCCATGTACTCATCATCGATTGCTCCATCATCGCACCACAGGTAGATGTCTTGCATATTCAGAATGCACACATCACCAAGCGGAAGAAAATCTTTCGCCGGGCAATTGGTTTGTGACTTGGACCACTGAATCGACGCAATGAGACCGTTTGCTCCAGCAGAAGTGTGACCGTATGTGGCCGGATTGAGACGGTCACTCGATCTGCAGACAGCGTCTATGAGCTTCTGGCCCTCGTTCGGCTTCCAGGTCTTGTATTTGCCACTGCTGATCTCATCACGGAAACAGTACGGATGTGTATTGTCGCCTGGAAGTGCAGTGGGCCATGGATCAGGTTTCGTCGTTGGCCTGGTCGTTGTCGCTGGGGGGTTAGAGGTCGGTTTCTGAGTAGTTGTTGGTCTCAGTGATGACTCCCAGTTGGTACCTCCAATCATGTTTGGTAAATCGAAATCACCTGGTTCGTACATCATGAGAGGAGCCTCGTCATTAAGATTCCCTTCGCCAATTGCAGCAAACGTTGGGCATGTAAGGGTGACGGTTGTAGTCGTAGTAGAGCCCGATGTGCTGCATGCAGTGATAGTTCGCGTGCAGTCCGGATCCTTACAGGTGGTTGATCTGGTGTTAGGGAAATCAAAGACGGAGCAGCGCTTTTCACAGAACGACGCCGTTGTGCTGCGTCGGCAGCTTGTTGAAGGGTCGCTTGGATCGCCTCCACCTCCTCCTCCGCCTCCACCACCACCTCCTCCACAGAAGCCCAAACAATTGTTACCGCCAGAGCAGATGCCTATACAACCACAAAACGGCCAGACACATCCTCCGCCTCCACCACCACCGCCACCACCTCCTCCTCCTGGAGTGCTACAATTCCTGCGGCATATATTGCCGCATTTCTGTCTCGTTGGGTTGCAGGGAGGCTTGGGAGGACCGGGCGTGATACTGATGGAAGGTGGGAATGGAACCGGGGGCGGGAAGGGGGGTTCAGGATCATCGGTTGGGTATACTCCTGGACTGTATGTCCATGTGATGGCAGGACGGGTAACCGAGCCCGAAGTTGTACCCGTCTTGGTCAGAGTCATGGGAGGCAGCACTATACTGCTCGTGATCCATATAAGACCATAGGTCTTACCAGACTCAGTAGACCCGTCCCATTCCTGGTTCCATACTTCTATGGCAGTTGTCGTGACTGGGGGAGGCGTTATTGTGGTGACAGTTCTACTCGCACCAGTCGTGGTGATGGGTGCCCCGCTGACCGTGATAGTTGTGGGCCAGTGCTCCTCAAGAGTCATAGTGGCAGGAGGTATCTTGATGGTAGTCGTTGTGGATAAAACCATTGGCGGCAAGATGAGGGTGCATGGTGGGTAGCACGCGATGGCAGGTGGTTTGGACGTGTACACGTCTGGACTGACCAATATTGGTCCTGAACCATTGTCTCCACCACCAGGGCTATCTCCACCGCCACCGCCTGGCCCGCCTCCGACATCGTAATCGGCATCCAAGTCAATCGCCCAGTCTGATGTGCCGCCGAAGTTCAATCCCTTGACCCAGGTTGAGCGTTCGTCGTACTTTTGCTTGGGCATCCATCCTACCCACTCTGTGCCATCATAGACAATGATATCATCGCCTTCTTCGGTCTTGAGTTGTTGCACGTTGGTTTTGGTGGCCATGAGATCTCGCAGCTCGAAATTGGAGATGTATCCTTTCGTCCCGGTACAACGACCAGGAGCCGCCGCCGACTCCTTGCCAATGAAGGTACATTGCGGACCAGTACAGCCTGTGGTCCTCATCTTGAAGGAGCGCCCATAAAGAGGCATACCAACGATGACTTTGTTTGCAGGGACACCAGCCTTGGTCACCATTACCATGGCCATCTCAGTTTCGGTCTTGTTGGTGTGGTGACGAAGGCAGTTTCCAAGTGAGCAACCATCTGTAGCCCATTTGTTTCCGTAATCCCACTGTCCATGGAGATCATACGTCATGTAGATAATATAGTCCACGACCTTCGACATCTCTTCGATTGGGAAGCCTTTCAGATACCAGAACGATGCAGGGGCGGCAATTCCGATCGTCTTCCCTGCCGGCAGCCTTCTGCGAACTAGCTTGAGAAATTCGAGATAGTTCGGCCCATCGTTGGGACTACCAGGCGGAATACCCGGGATGTCAGGAGCTCCTATTGAGATTCAGTCGAGACGCTTCTTGTTACCTTGTGTCGCCCGCAACGTACCTGGGTACTCCCAGTCAAAGTCGAGACCGTCAAGATTATTGTCCATGGCAAATTGTACGACATTATTGGCAAAAGCGAGCCTCTGAGCTGCTGTAACTCCTTCACGAAAGATAGGAAATGTGTCTGCTTCCGTGGAGAAGGACCAGCCACCAAAGGACATGATTTTCTTAACTCCAGTGAGTTTCTTAAAATCCTCGAACATAGACTGTAGCTTCCCCAACTCAACTTGAAAGCTGCTAGAAATGCCGCCGAAGGCAAAATGCTACACCCCGGATTCTCAGTATGGAAAACAGCGCGGAGCTTAGCATCTTACCAAATGAGTGTAAAATCGTAAATCGATTTGACGCGGAAGCATGTGCAGGCAGGGCCTATCCAGATTCCACGCTTCGAAATAACCGACTCGCATGAAGCTGCTAGGAGGAGATGCGTTGTTAGTTATATCCATGCCGCAGCTTGCAATGCAGCTATTTGCGCCTGGCTTGGTAGTGCCAGGAGCACCAGTGTCTGCAGGGTTTTTAATGCAAAAGTCCTTAGATATGCCACAGTTACCCCAAACATTGCAGCAAGCCTTTAAAGGACAAGGATTGAGTTCATTGATCTTGGACATATCGCTCGGCCTCTGGGTGCCTTTGACTGTGGGGCCGCATGTCGCCAGGGGGTCGACAGCCGGCATTGGTGGTGCCCCTGTGGATATGCACAGCAGTTGGTCCTTCATGAGATATTGACAGCCTTGCCAGCCCCAGGTGTTCTTGTTGCGGTCCTGCAATTGTTGAACTGTCATAGAGTACTTCTTTGAAATCGTGTCGCACAGATCTGTCGACAAGACGGTGTGTGTTTTGCACGTGCCATCGGCATTGGGCTGCGGAGTGAAGTCGGGAAGACTGCCCGAGGAGCAGCAATAGTATTTGCCAACCTGAACCTTGTTTTGGCTGCAAAGGCTAGCATCACCGTTATACTCGACAAGTTTGTCCTGTGTTATCTTGCAGCGGTCGGCTAGAGCCCAGCAACCATCACCACTCACCGCTTGAGTGTAGCTGCAGGTTGCTCGTTTCGCAAGAGTACTGTTCAATCCGGTGTCCGGAGCGACTGAGATTCGCGAACCTGGTACCAACATAATCAAAGCGCCCGCCCATTTGGTTTTTGCGTCCCATGTTCCGGCAACGCAATCAGCGTTGTTGAATTCTCGCAAGGCCTTTTGCACAGCTGCAAGATCTCCCGAGGTATCGATGAATGCGCCGAAAATTTGTGTGTTCAGGCTGTCTTCTTTGCAGTTGTGGGCCGCCAGTTGTTTGACGTTGCGAGTATCAAACTGTTTTGGAAGATCTTGGACCAAGGCTGATAGACTGCTCTTCTTGATCTGGCTGCCACCGTAGACGCCAATGATAGTCTCTCCAGACTTTGCAAAGACAGCTGATGTTGAGCCGTCTTCTGAGCTTTGCAAATAGTTTGCAAGTGCCACGGTAGCAGAATGGACCGAATCGGCCTCGCTCTTGCCGCTGTTCTGAAGCAGAGTGATGTCTACTTTCTGATTGTCGGTCTCAAAGACTGAGGGTGTGGAGTTTCCGTCAGAAATGACGAACGTCTGACGACTTTTCAAGCTGGCAGGTACGGCATCGACCACACAAGAGCGGATGCCAATGTCTGAATGCTCAGGACTTATTTCGGTATAAAGATTGAGCTCGAGAAGCACCGTCTTGTTACAAGAAGCTAGGTCATCGATTCTGCTGTAGAGGGCCCAGTTCCCATCCTTGCTACAGGATAGAGGACAACGAGCAGCAACAGAGAACTGATCAAACTCTGGTTGCGGTTGGTCTACACTAAACACTTCTTGAGCAGTCACACCTTGCGCGAAGAAGAAGAAGATAATGAATGATATGAAGAAATCGAACAGAAGGCCGCGCATGGTGTTGAGGTGAGGCTGCATGACCAGCGATAGTGCGTGTAGTTTGGCTTGATGCTCCTTCTTGAGGTCTACCATCCCTATGATGCGAAAGCTTAGGCCCCTAGACTTGCGCCAAGTAGGCAGCGAGGCGCATGCGCTAGGTAGGGTTCATCTTTGTGGATTGTTCGACCCAGATCATTCCGCAGACAAAATCGCAGCAATCACGCACGCTTGCTGGAGATTCCATTCACGCATCCTCCGTGCTTGGTCCAGCCATCAGGAATCCAACTCTACCGCATGTCGGTCTTGGCAGACTTGATGGGAGCCGACACCTTCCTATTCGGGGATAGGTTATAGAGCCTACTGCAGGGGTCAGTCTAATTAGACACAGTCGGCTATTCTCTATGTATACGAATTGCTGACTTTGCCACCAACAAACTCCATCCCTGTTGATCAATACTTCTGGGCGGACGTGAGCCGCTGTTAGTCACGCTAGAGCCCGAAATTCCGCTGTATCATCCTCTGCCCTCTGACTTCAAGAAATCAAGCCATTCTGACTTATGCGTACCATTACGAGATGAAAAGAACCGGCCTACAAGAACTTAGCAGCGTTTTCATTCCTGCCTTGCGATAATAGAAGTATATCAGGCATGCATTGCTACTCGCCACAAGAATCAGGTGAAACATCCAAACATCTCATGCAGGGGCTTTGCCTCTTTAGCGAGTTGGTCTGATGGCCAGGCTTACAACTGCTTCCGCTGCTCGTCTGGAGCTTCACGCGGCCAATTAGGCCTAACCACTGCGGCCAATCTTGCGGCTCAGTTTTATCAGACCATCACTTGGTAAAAGGCACGCATGTCAAACTCTCTGCCATGTTACCCATGAGCAATGTGGGAGGTGGCGTGAAGCATGCTCGTACGGAATGGTCGACAAAATAGGTGCTGACCGGGACCGCAAAAAATATTGATTTGGGCAAAGATTGGCCGCGTTTTCGATGTTCTGGCCTGTTGTTAAGCACCCAACGTGATGCGCGCTGCAAGAATCCTTGTGACTTTAATTTATTCTTTGAGCAGATAATTTCCCAGTCGATAGTTCCTGCCTTCAAGGCTCCGATCAGTGCTAGGAAATGGGACGCATTGCTGACCATGTAGTACGTGATGGTTCTAGTCATATCGGGGAGGTTATAGGGGTCGAAATTAGACCCAAGCAATGATTTTGACAAGTCTGGCACAACTTGATAACACTCGTTGATCTCGAAGAAAAGAGATTCCGTGTCCTGGTAAATTGATTCACTTGATGCTTGTCCAGACATGAGCGCAGTACTCCGCATTAGCACGGTCTTGCTTTGCCTCTCAGTAGCTTGGAGCTCTGCATATGCAAAAGCGATACAGCCCAGGCGAGTGAGATTCTGTCTAAATCAACTTGAGTTGCTAACAGAGTTAGTAAAAGTCCTCCACGTGATCTACTCATTGCTCGACAGAACGGCCAGCTGCCTCGAGAAGCATGTTGGTCTACCTGCGAGCTATCAAGTGGATGTGCCAGAGGTGTCTGCAGTGTCGGGTCTCTGCTAGCGAGGTCCGACTTTGCTGGCAGTGGGATTGCCAATATATCTGATGAGGAACTTCGTGTCGATGAAAATCCTCTACACAGGAGAACATTTCGATATACATCCGATCAGAGAGACTCACCTGTCAGGAAAAGGCCCACTAAGGCGCAATCGAAGGCTTATGTTGTCCCTATTCTCAACCAAGAAGGGCCTAGGGATACTTATTTTGGGCCTTTACTGTCTTTGTTCCATGACAAAGGTGGGCGCTTTACAATAAGTATCTCACTCGAATGCTCTGACCAGTAGATAGATCTATCCAGCGCCGATGAACGTGCCGTCAGCGTGCAACGAGAGTTTGGTACTGAGCCGTTTCAGATCGGGACCAATGCGCTTATGGGCTGTACTATTGTCGTCCTAGTTTCGAGGACCAATGTCTGGATGGTGAGTGCGCGGAGTCCAGCCTCTTCAGACGATCCGAGCGAGGCAAATAACTAATCTCTACTTCAGTCTCATCTTTGGGAAGCTTACTCGAATGGCGGCGACGACTCTCCCACAAACAGAGCTTTTGAAGAACGCGTGGTGGACTTCATCAAGGGAAGGACGGTGACAAACCCCGCAGCGTCACCTATCATGCAGAATGAGCCATGGCGATTGGATGATCCGAAGAAAAAGAATGACTTCAAAGCCTACATCACACCTACTGGTCCTGGCGTAGATCCAAATGTGTTCAAATCAGAAAGAGGGCAAAGAATCTCTTTACATATCATGGCTCCAACAAGTCGCGAAGCAACGAGTAACGATTTCCCACTGCGATACCCCAACCACGTGGCTAGTATAGCCAATGCGATCAAAGATCAACTCGGGGGCAAGAAACCGGCTACCGTACCAACCTACAAATACGTCACCCTAGACCCCGACAACGTTCCAGCAGACGAAAAGAAGATGTACGAGACGACCCGAGGGACTGCGCTGTTCCAATATGACCCTGACAGCGATGGTAGAGGAAAAAGGGCGTGGCGTATGTGGTTCGAGGACCAGTTTACGACTGTAGACCTAGATTAGCAGGTGCTTTGGCCTAGTGTAGTAGTTAGTAAGAAGGTTCTTGCTTCGAGCTCGGATCTGAAAATGTCCGCCTGTACGTGCACGGAATGTGCCGGATGATTATTTCAAGCTAACCACTCCTAGTCCAATGCACGTGATGTCCAGATCGGGTATCGGCTAAATGCACAAGGGTGTATAAAGTAAGGGGAACGGCACGTCGCTTTGCATGGCCTTGCCCTTCCGTCGGTGATCGTAATTGACGCGTTCGCTCAGCCCACTCTTCTGTCTGGTCTCTACGTCCCATCTCCGTCTTGACCTTGCGCAACGATCGAGTACCATGGAAGCGCTTCCACCATTGGCTTCGGGCTTGGTGTGCAAATATTTGCTGCACAATGAGCCGCACAAGGCCAGTTTATTGGCTTTTGCATCGACTAGCAGAGCTTGCCGCGCAGCGGCTTGGCGAGAACTCTTTGCCGAAGTGTCAATCGACATAGATGATTTGCAATTCGACCAAAGGTTGACAAAATTGGAGTGCATATTGGACGAAGCGAATAGTCGTGCCTGCATTAAAGTCTTGAAGCTTTCAATGCGTACAGACCGCCAAATAGAGCGCAATGAGGATGAAATCGAAGGCACGTATGGCTCAGGGGCAAAACTTGTCCCTAACATCCATTCCATTCGTCCGATTCCAGAGTGGAGGCCGCAAACGTGGCCTCAAGCCGACAAGTGCTGGGAAACTCTCGCACAATTCATCTCTACTCTCCATCTCAAAGAACTTGTCTGGGCGTCCACGAGGGAGTTGCCTCGTTGCATCATCTCCGTGTTAAACAAGCAACTTCCGACTTGTCGACTACATATTTATGGATTTGATCTCCGCAGCCTCCACCAACGAGGAACACTCCAGGATATTGAAGAGACAGAGTACCTGTTAGCGACTTCTCCATGTCTTTACAGTATTAGTGCACCTTACTCTAGGTACGATGCAAGCGGTTGCGCAAATTATAACGGAGAGGCCACGTTGCGATTGTCATCTGGGCTAGCACCAAACCTAAGGCATGTCTGCGTGTGGGATAATTCGGTCATGTCATCCGGGGAGATCAGGTCACGGAGCAATGCACGACCCGACTGGCGAGGTTTCCATCCCCAGTCTGACCGTGATTGGCGCGAGCTACCAGAGATCAAAGGTCAGCTCCAGAGTCTTACTGTCCATGCTCGATATGCAGTGTCTGGTCTGCAGTTGGCGTCTTGGGAGCGCCATACCAACTTCTCGATTCTACGGTCTCTACAGCTTGCAAATCAGATCGAATTGGATGTTCTTCGACAACTGACTGATCTTGCAGAACAAGATGGCCTTGCCTGCTTGAGATCTTTGAGTGTACCGGCTATCGCCTGCGAATACGAAGAGCGCGCCAATGCTGAGCTGATGATGACGCGGCTTTGCGCATCATTGCAACCCTTGGTCGAGCTCAGCGTCGTTGGACCTGGAGTGACAAGCTTTGAAGCGATACTCAAGCGACATGGTGACAACCTGCAAGTATTCTGCGTCAAAGGGCTCATTATGTCAGCACCCCAAGTCGTGCAGCTCCGAGATGTCTGCCCCATGATCAGGAAGCTGAGTCTCGAGATTATGCGCTCGGCAGGTGATCAAATCGAAGTCGCCATTTATCGAACTCTCGGCTCGATGCGAAACTTGGAAAACTTGTCGCTCATGCTTCATTGCACTGACTATCGTCCGGGTGACGGGCCAGATGACCCCGTGCTCCTTACAATGCCTTCTGATGATAAAGATGATCAAGAAGCAATGGCCTTTGCCATTCGCCAGGTTTTTGTCAATGCTGCTCTGGATAGAAACCTTGCAAGATCCATTTGTGAAAACATATCAGCAGCTCACGCTTTGGTCAAGGGTGCATTGCTACTCACACTCAATTCTATACGTCTTCGAATAGGCAGTGTGCCAGCGCTCAACGATCAGATCATGGGCCCAGACTTTGAGAGTATCATTGCTTGGATAGGAAGGAGCTGGCTATGCAGGCGTGATCCTCGCGACACGCACCGAAGCGAGTTAATCATCGATGAAGTTGATGGTAGCACCAGACTCTGCCATGGCAAAAGGCTTGAGGATGATATAGAAGAACTCTCTGGGAGCGAACAGTATGCGGATATTTGGAGGGCACTTTGGCCAAAAACTGGAGCAGGGTGGAAAGAAGAGTGGCATAGCATCCCACTCGCCAGCGACTCAGAGCCATCACGGACACTACAAGGGGCTTCATAGGATCTATTAGACGTCGCTGCCTGAAGAGGCTAGAGCGTGAAGTCTACGATGCTAATTGGCGCTGTAATTCTGTTCTTAGTCTGAGCACGCCTCTATTGGACCGATGTTTCTGCTTCATGATATGGTTCTTACCTAGCACCCTATTCTGTTCTCTATTGCTTAATAATTAATTATATCTTTAGATATATTATAGCTTTCTACACTCTACTATAACTACTAAAAAACTATTTAAGATATTTTTAAAACTATTCTTCTTAATATTTATAATAATAATAAAATAAACTTTTTATTAGCTTCTACTAAGCTTATTAATTATCTTTAAGCTTAGAGAATTTAAAACTAGATTATTCTATTTTGAATAAAAATAACTTAAAAATCTATAATAAACCCTATAAGCAAGCAAGCTAATAGGCAAGTAAGCTACTTTTGCTAAGATTCTACTAAAGTACCTTTTCTATACTAATGCCTTATTAATAAGCTATAATTAACGCGTTAAAAAAAGCTTAGGTATAGCTTATGCTTTAAGCTTTTAAATAAGACATAACTCTCTTATAGCAATATACTATAACTATTTATAAGGTGCCTTAAAATATACTAAGTAACTAATATATAAAATAACTTTTATACAATAATACTAGACCTAACTTATATAAGTTAGATAGAAA
>VWXS01000154.1:0-60621 GCA_028584115.1 Stagonosporopsis vannaccii | reverse complement strand
AGAAGAAGAAGAAGAAGAAGAAGAAGAAGAAGAAGAAGAAGAAGAAGAAGAAGAAGAAGAAGAAGAAGAAGAAGAAGTGTATGTCCTACATTGCAATTTTCCAGAACGACCTGGAACTAAGAGATTGCATGGCGTGTGGTACAGTACCAGACAGTTATGTTGACCAATACGTGACCATATTTTCCCTTAATAGTGTCTCAAGCAAGCGAAGGCTGGATTCCCGCTCACTAGTCACCTACTCGAGATGAAGCCTGTGCCGCAACGGACTCCTTTCGCGGGTTGTGCGGAATTTCAGCCGGAGCAAAAGTCTCGTGATGCTAGAATATTCGTTTTTCAGTACTGAAGTGCGACCTCTCTGAGTACTCGTCACTAAGAAGATGTCTCCATATGCCTTTAAACGGGGTCGCGGGACGTATCGTGTTGAACGCGAACCTAGTGCTCTCGAATTGCTGTGGGTAGGCTAGGGCAGAGCGTTGCTGACTGCCAGCAGTATCTGCGTTCGAAGTCTTGCACCGATGACAATATTGTCTCCAGCTTAGCAGCATGGTCGGCTCTATCATGCGAGACACGCAAGACACATGCATACGACCACCTCCCTCATATCGGGCGATTTCTGAACTCGTAGCTTGAAGCTAAAATTGCAGCATCGGCGAGTGTAAGACGCAGTGTATCGTCATCTTTTGCCAGGGCTGCTGATCGAGGAGACCCAGCTGAGACAGCGTGTATGCTTCTGAGTCGATTCGATTCGGCCGACATGACAGAAGATTACAGATGCTGAGTAAGAGGTCGAATTTAGACTGCTGGATAGTAGCTTGTGGATGACAGTTCTGCCAGCTTCAGCGACGAGAGTTGATCATGCCTGTGTGACCCTTGGTTCCGGCTCACTTGCATCGAGTTCTTGTGCAGCGCACGTGGTATTAGTGAAGAAGAGTTCTTTGTGTGACAATTCTTCCAGGAGCAGCTACTAAGCGCACTTTAGCAGACAAGACTTTTCCCATCCTCATTTTGATTATGGCCAGACTGACATAAGAATGAAGTAAGAAGAAATCATGTGCGTCAGTCACTTACTAATCTGCAATCTGGTGAGACTTGCATGCCATCTGCCGCTCTTGATCTGCTTCAGCTGATCTATAGTCGCAGACGCATCTCTTCACATCCACTGGTGCGGTGATTTTGTCCGGCAACAAGCTGCTCCGTTTGCGGAAGACATGCGCGCTTCTGAAGTTCGATGCCGATGACGAGAGTTGAGTTGCACTGTTGAGTTTGACCTTGGAGGTGTTCGAAGGTCTCAATCCACCAACATGATTGCAGAGACCACATCGCATCCAGAGATCCACGCCAAGTGGCATCAAAGCTTCCATGCAAGATGTCACGGCAACATTGAAAGCAAAGGGTGGTGAAGAGCTGCGACAGATTCCTGAATACCAGTCTTCGAATGCCGCTCAGACAATTTGCCACGATGGCGCTTGAAGGACTCGATGAACATAGTCGTCGCCGTGTGATGTGAGAGTCGTGTTCTGGCGGATTTCGCTCGGACAGCTGTGGGGTCTGATGATGACTACAACGACAACTTGTCTTCCGTCAAGGCTGCTAGACTGCGCTGATGCGCTCGCCAAGGTCGAGCCCAGACGCGATTGACCCGTCGTTTGCTGCGCGTTACAATGAGAAGACAAGTCACAGAGACGGATAGAGGCGCGAGACGGTCTTTCTGCTCCAGGCTTGCTACGTTTGCGGGGACTATCATGACATGAGCTGTGTGAAGAGCCTGCCTTGAAACTACAGCGCGGACGTTTCGAGGGCTGCAGCTCGAGATGGCGGGACGTGCGATGACATTGTGAGGCTGGCAAGCACCTGAGGCACCTTCCGTTTTGGCGCACCTGCCTATTCGACCACGCCCCCGCACGCCAATATCATCAATCGTGATAAGAGGGACGTGAGAGAGGTGGATTACACATGATGGCGGCTCCCAGATTGCTGTAGCAGCGGTTGCCGCAGAGATTGCAGCGGGCGAGGCTGCTGGCGAGGCTGCTGGCGGTGGTTCGCAGGCCGAGTGTCGAGGACCCTGTGCAGATCCAGACGCATTCCACAGCAACGCAAGGGGCGCCGGCTAAGCCGTGAGGCTCTTCAGCGCACGTTTTTGACAGCTCAGCTCGTTCCCCTGTGGCTGGACCGCAAGCAGCTCGCGGAGGCCAGCCTTGTCGACGGAACAAGTCCAAAGGTTGCGGTCCAGATGCGGCGTCATGTGTAGGCGCAGTCGCTGCTAGCATCGGCGCGCGAGCAGCTGTGTGACCTGAGCGCTCGGGCAAGCGCCATGGGATCCGGCTCCTTCCAAGTCCACCGACGTATTACTCGGCCTTGCAGTACGAGAGCCAATACTCGCTCGCTGCCCTGCCGCCGCTCTGCTCTCTTTCGCCCGGGAGCTGCTCTGACGACGGCCTGACTCTGCTGCTGGTGCACCTGGACGGCGTGCTGGCTCCAATGTGTTCGCCGTGAACGACCATCCCAACTCCTAGTCTCTCGACTGCGTCACTCCTTTGCTTTGTCCCCGGCCGCTTGCCGCCCAACACCGCACGACCACCAACACCCCGCGAGACGCGAGACCGTAGCAGGGCGTCCTGGATGCTCTACAGCTAGACAATCATTCATATCGCAAACATGGCCGAGTATGCGTATGTGCCACTTGCTCGCTGCCAGGCCGTTGACTGATGCACAGCAGATTCATCCACTCGGCCGCGCCATGGGTCCAGCACGGCTCAGGCAGCATAACGCCCTCTCGCCTGCGGTCGCTGAGCCCCATGCCCGCGAAGAAGGAAGTCACGAGGTCCATCTCGACTCCACACCTTGCCAAAGCTGCCAGCGAGAGCGACGGCATGAACACGATCCCCGACCCTCGAACGCCCACGCCCCAGCCCCAGATGTCGCGCCACAACTCGAGCGACTCGCACCCCGACCTCAGCCAGGAAGTCTCGACGCTCAGCACGAAGCTCATCAACGCCATCAACCATTCGACCATGCTCGACGACTCGCTGCAGCAGACGCGACATGAGCTGGAAGCTGCGAAGAAGCGCCTCGAGCAGCTTGAAGCGCAAGTCAAGGACCACGAGCAGAAGGTTGCGAAGGGCTTGCTGGTCGAGAAAGTCGTCTACGACAAGATGGAGCGCCAGATGTCGACCGAGCTGCAGGAAGAGCGCAAGCGCCGCGCAGAGGCCGAGAGGCTGAAGCGCAACACCGACAGCGAGGTGGAGCAGCTGACAGCGGCGCTGTTCGAGGAAGCCAACGTGGTGAGTGCAGGCGAGCTTGACACATCCGACAACAAACTAACCCTGAGAAGATGGTTGCCGCGGCACGCAAAGAAACGGAGGCTTCGGACAAGCGCGGCGAGCAGCTCAAGCAGCAGCTCAGCGACGCCGAAGTGCTGCAGCACTCACTTCAAGAGCAGCTACAGGACCTCAAGGGCGTTGTGGAGAAGATGAGCTCGCACGGCGGCGACGACGAGAGCAACATCCTTGCGACGACGACGGCGCCTTCGACACCCGGCATCACCCCTGCCGACAAGATGACGAAGCTGCTCGAAGCCACACACCTGACGCCGAACACGCCCGGCTCCGAAGAGTTCAGCCCCGATCATCCCTTACACTTCTCGCACCTCATCCACCCTGTCCTGCGATGCGACCTCACGGCATTCGACGAGTTCCAGGCTATGCTGAGGACGGTCCCTCGATCTGCACCGACAAGCCGTGTGTCGAGCGGCAACTACAGCAGTCTGAATGTGCTGGGGTTGGGGTCGCTGACAAACAGCTCGACTACATCTTTACCTTCCTCGGTCAAATCGCCTACCAACGGCAACAATTCGCCCCGGGACGCAGTGGCTAGTCAACCCTTGACGAACTTGAAGGATGAGAAGTTTTACAAGCGTGCGCTGGCTGAGGACATCGAACCCACGCTTCGGTTGGACATTGCCCCAGGACTCTCGTGGATGGCCCGCCGCACAGTGGTCAGCAGTATCACAGCAGGATCGCTCGTTGTGGAGCCAAATCCGACATCGACATCTCGATTCCGCGCTCCTGTGCTGCCGTGCTCATTGTGTGGAGAGAATCGGAAGGAAGACAAGTACGGCCGAAAGTACCGCTTCAAGACGGCGGACAACGAGGACTCTCAGAGATATCCTATCTGCGACTGGTGCCTGGGCCGAGTGCGAGCAACATGCGACTACATTGGGTTCCTTCGCATGATCGCAGCCGGACACTGGCGGGCAGAGACGGACGAGGAGAAGAAGAACGCCTGGGAGGAAAGCGTGCGCCTGCGAGAGCGCATGTTCTGGAACCGCATCGGCGGGGGCGTAGTGCCCGCCTTTATACCCATGCGCGACAGCCCGCGCAGCCCAACGTTTGCGAGCAACGACAAGACGCGTCGGAGCGAAGAGTCGAGCCAGTCTATTGAAATCGCCGTCGAGGCACCAAAGAGCGAGGAAGACCCGTTCCAGGCCAAGAACAAGGACACGGAGAAGCGCGTCTCGATTGGCAAGACGGTCATCTCGTCAGAGATCAAGGACGCGCTCACAGAAGAAGAGGAGAAGCACATTGAAGAGATGGTGGAGACGCAGCTCAAGAGCGAAGTGCGCCGGTCGCTTGAAGTCAAGCCAGTGACGAACAAGCCTGAACTGCAGCGACAGCGCTCACACTCGAACCCGCCGCCGCCGACGCCGCCGCGCAAGAAGGACGAGCGTCTCAGCCTCACCATTCCGGGCGCGTTTGAGTGATGGATGCGTGTGTGCGTGTGAGAGAGAGAGAGAGAGTGTGTGTGTGTGTCTGTGTGAGTGAGTGAGTGAGTGAGCGTGTGTGTGCAGAGTTTACAGGTATATTGTTATTTAGTTGCAGCATTTCTACATTTACAGGCGCACAAAACCTGTGTTGGCTGCCGATTGCTGTCTGATGTTGCATTGGGATGGGAATACCACAAATCACGGCGTTTGGGACTTTGGTGCAAGAGCAGTCAGTCAGAAGAGAGAAGGGTGGCGGCGGACCAGGGTATCATGTTTGTTTAGACGCATCTGCGGGACTCGAGTCTATTCGCTCCGCCTGGAGCAGTAATGCACGCATTTGCAAGTCCATTGTGGCGCTTTGGCGTGACGTGCCTGTCGTGTCGTGTTGTGGCGAGTTGTGCTGTGGCGAGTCGTGTTGTGGCGTGCCGGTTGTGGCGTGTCATGTTGCGGCGAGTCGTGACTGCCTGTTTATCTCCCCTTTGCCTTGCCCTTCTTGCCTTTCCCCTTGGCGGCACCAGCGGCCGGCGAGCCAGACGCCAGGGCGTGGAACGCCTCACTTCGCGTCTTGGGCGCGCTGGACCGCGTCGCGCGGGGCGGTGTGTCGTGCTGGGGCGTCGTCGCGTCAGCAGCGAGCTTTGCTTTCTTGGACGGCCGTCCGCGCTTCTTCTGCGCGGGGGCGGGGGCGGGGCTGTTGATGTCCATGTCCATGTTCATGTCATCGTCGTCGCCGTCGTCTGTGTCGGCGCCTTGCCTGCCCTTGCGCCCGCGCCCGCGCCCGCGCCCCTCGGGCTCAGCAGGCTGTGCATCAACGTCGTCGTGTCCCTGCTGCTCTTGCTCTTGCTCTTGCTCTCCCTCTCCCTCTCCCTCTTCCTCCGGCAGATCCTCCCCCTCGTCACCCCTCGCCCGCTTCCTCTCGGGGGTGCTGTCCCCCTCGCCCTCGCCGTCGCCCTCGTCGTCGAACTTCCTGTTCGTCAGCTGCCGCGCCTTCTCCAGCGCGCGCTCCTTCTCCCCCCTCATCCTCTCCCGGCGCATCTCATCATAGCGCTCGTTCCCGCTGAGGCCATGCTTGATGAACCTCTGGGCGGCAGCAACATCGAGGCGGGCGCGGCGGTCCTTCTCGTCTAGACGCAGGAGGTGTTCCTCGGCGTGCTTGATCTTGGCAAAGTAGCCCTTGAGGCGCGACAGCTCGGCGAAGACGGCGTGGGATTTGGCGTCGGCGCCCGCCGTCAGCAGCGTGGAGAAGAGCAGCGACTCGATGGCGTACGCGGCCAGGGTGTACAGCTTGGACTTCTCCAGCAGGGGCAGCGTCGTGGCCGTCTTGGAGAGCGTCTGGGGTGGGAGCAGCGCGGCGAGGGTGCTGGCCAGCTCGTCGATGTTGGCTTCGAGGTCTTCGACGAGGTCGGGGAGGTCGGTCTGCGGGTCCATTGTGTGGTGTGGTGTATTGTATTGAGGTGTATTGTGGTGTATTGTAGTGTAGTGTGCTGTTGTGTGGTGTGCTGTTGTGTGGTGTGCTGTGGTGTGGTGTATTATGGGGGTGTACTGTGGTGTGGTGTACTGTGGTGTGGTGTATTATGGTGTGGTACAAGGTGGTGTCATACGAGGCTGCAGAGCATGCGCGCGTCGAGTTGCTCTGCGGTGTCGAGTGCTTTGCTCGGCCGCGACAAAAAATCTGGGCCGAGGATCTGCCTAGCTTCACCTCGCATGCATGAGCGCATCACTCGCACCGCCGCCCACTCGACCTCGCGCCTCCCCCTCGACGCACACGCACCGCCTCGCCCTGTCGCGCCCCCTCGATATTTGCTTGCCCGCCACACAGCCTTTGATGCGCCCGTGGGTCGTCCAAGCTGTCTCTCTCGCTCGCCCACTTCATCCCCAGGCTGCGGCCTCGGACAGCACACGCGCGCCCCCCATGCAGCCCCGGTAGCCCTCGCCCTCGCCCTCGCCCTCGCGCCAGCCGGGCGGCCGAGGTGCAGAGACGCCCGTTCATGGCGAGCTGGACGACGAAGCGCGGCGAGGACGAGAGCCCCGCGGCGCCAGGACCAGGCGGGCCTCTGAGCATGCCCGCTGGGAATGCAGCGCCGCCGCCAGACACATCGACGCGGACACGGCCGCCCGCCTCGCCAGCGCCAGCGCCCGCACCCGCGCTGGCCAGCGCCGCCGACTTCTACCGCTCCAAGCCGGTGCTGGACCGCCGCGTGCATGTGCTGGGCGTTGGCAACGTCGGCACCTTTGTCGCGCACGCCATCCGCGGCGTGCCCAACCCGCCGCCCGTGACGCTGCTGTTCCCCAGCTGGGACCGCCTCAACGCGTGGCGCGACTCGCCGCAGCGCCTGGCGGTCGTCACCGAGGGCGACGCCGAGGTGCGCGACGGCTACGACGCCGAGCTCGCCATCCCGCGCGTCCGCTTCCACGGCAACGAGGTCGGGCTCGTTGGCACCCACGGCGAGCCGCACACGCTGGCCGGCGAGGCGACGGCGCCCATCCACTCGCTGGTCGTGTGCTGCAAGGCGCCGACGGTGCTGCAGGGCCTGTCTGCCGTCAAGCACCGCCTGCACCGCGACTCGGTCGTGCTGCTGCTGCAGAACGGCATGGGCCTCGTCGACGAGCTCAACCGCGACCTCTTCCCCGACCCGGCCACGCGCCCGCACTACATGCTCGGCATCAACTCGCACGGCCTCCACTCGTCGCCCGCCGCGCCCTTCACCACCACCCACGCCGGCTTCGGCACCATCTCCCTCGGCATCCTGCCCCACGAGCGAGACCGCGACCCCAGCGCCCCATACGCCCCGCGCGACCGCCTGCGACCGCACTCCAACGCCGTCCAGCACAGCCCCGCCCCGCACGGCTCCCAGGACAACCACGTCGCGCTCCCCGCCCCCGCCTCGGTCCCCTGGACCCCGAACCAGCGCTACCTCCTGCGCACCCTGCTGCGCACCCCCGTGCTCTCCGCCACCGCCTTCTCGCCCCCGGACCTGCTGCAGATGCAGCTCGAAAAGCTCGCCGTCAACTGCATCGTCAACCCGCTCACCGTCCTGCTCGACGCCCGCAACGGCGCCATCCTCTACAACTACGCCCTCACCCGCGCCATCCGCCTGCTGCTCTCCGAAATCAGCCTCGTCTTCCGCTCCCTCCCCGAGCTCCAGTACATCCCCAACGTCAGCACCCGCTTCGACCCCGGCCGCCTCGAGACCCTCGTCGTCAGCGTCGCCCAGAAGACAAAGGACAACGTCAGCTCCATGCTGGCCGACGCACGAGCCGGCCGCCAGACCGAGATTGACTACATCAACGGCTGGATCGTCAAGAGGGGCGACCAGCTCGGCATCCGCTGTGTCATGAACTACCTCATGGTGAATCTGGTCAAGGGCAAGGCCCAGATGATTGCCCTCGAGACTGCGGACGGAGTGCCCTTTGTCATGGGCAAGGGGGACGGGGGGAAGGAGGAGCCGTTGGAGGTTAGGCGTGGGCTTGCCACGAGTGCAGGCGCGGCGGGTGCAGGCGCGACGAGTGCAGGCGCGGCGAGTGCAGGCGCGGCGAGTGCAGGCGCGACGAGTGCAGACACGACGAGTGCAAACACGACGAGTACAGAAATGGCCAAGGGTGAAAAGCAGGGCAAAGACCAGGAAAAAGCCAGATTGTAGATGTGCGCCACGTGCAGACAATGACCTGCGCAAACAGCAGATTCTTCCGCAACGCCTTCTCCCACTCCAAATCATCCTTTCCACTTCCCTGTCCCGACCACTTTGCTATTGCCTGACGCTACTTTCAGTCATGGCACTGTGATTGTGGTGCGCGAAGACAGCATCATACTACAGTAAATGTGAATGTTATATATGTGAATGCTGCATCATACGTCATACATCTCCAGTCTCGGCATTCAGGTCAATATCCACGCCGCCCGCGCCACACCCAATCAACCAATCACAGCCCCCACAACTCCGCTGCCTCGGGGCGACATCACCCTCCGAGGCCCCGACCGAGGACCCGTTGCGCAGGGACGCGTCGAGCGGACTTTTCGTGCCTGGGAAATTCTTAAAGCCGGTCTTTTATTTCCCTTTCGAGGCGATCTTCGCCGGCTTTAAAGATGGACGGCCTCGCTGCACGTCGTCAAGTGAGAGTGACGCTGGAAAGAGTGTCAGTGACTGACGCAACGACTGCGAATCTGAGGATATTCAAAATACATCCCAGCGCTTGGTTAGACGGTTGGGCTGATTGAGGCCATCGCGAGTCCTGAACTTGCTGTATTCTCTAATTTTCGCACTGGAGGCGCGCACACGACCACTTCCCAAACATGGACAACGTCCGCCGCACAACATCTCGCCGCTCGTCGAGATCACAATCACGGCCAAACAGCCCCCCATTACACCGTCTGCTCTCCAACCACCACCCAGACGACCACTCGGTATACCACCACGAAGACGGCGATGGAGTGCATGTCAAACACGATACGTCATCACTGCATAAGACTGAGACTCAGAGGCGGGACGTAGCGAGCTCGCTGAGTGACGACGATAGCAGCACGAGCAGTGCGAAAGAGAAGGAAAACCAGGACGCCGCCGAGCATGCAGTTGAGACGACGTATGAGGAGATTAGGGGAGGGATACCGTACGAGCACGACGTGGAAGCTGCAAAGCCGGAGCTGGAGAAGAAGAAGAGCAACCGCAGCATCAAAGACCCGAATCTCGTAAGCAACCACATCGTTCAGTCCAATAACACCATCTGGACTAAACCAGACTGACCTCTACAGGTAACCTGGGACTCGCCCGACGATCCTGCAAACCCCAAAAACTGGTCCATCAAGCGCAAGTGGGCGGCCACCCTCATCGTCTCCTGCTTCACCCTCGTCTCGCCCATCTCATCGTCCATGATCTCGCCCGCTCTGGCCTCGATCAGCGACGAATTCAACATCACAAACGAGGTTGAAGCCCAGCTCACGCTCAGCATCTTCGTGCTCGCCTACGCCATCGGCCCGCTGTTCCTGGGCCCCTTGTCGGAGATCTACGGCCGTGTCATTGTCTTGCAGCTCTCGAACCTGTTCTACCTGGCCTGGAATCTTGGGTGCGGGTTTGCGCAGAACTCCGGGCAACTCATGGCGTTCCGATTCCTCAGTGGACTGGGCGGTTCGGCACCGCTGGCGATTGGTGGTGTAAGCCTTCCTTCTCTCTCACGCTCGCCAACCCTTCCTAACACTACGTAGGGCGTCCTCAGCGACTGTTTCCACGCCGAGCAGCGCGGCAAAGCAATCTCCATCTACTCACTCGCTCCCCTTCTGGGTCCAGCAATCGGCCCCATTGCCGGCGGCTTCATCAGCCAGAACACCACCTGGCGCTGGTGCTTCTACGCCACCACCATCTTCACCGCCATCGTGCAGTGTTTCGGCTTCTTCCTCCTGCAGGAGACGTACGCCCCGAAGCTCCTCGCCTGGAAACGCGACAAACTCGTCCGCGAAAGCGGCAACCAGGCTCTGCACACCGAGTACGACTCGCCGGACCGCACCCTCGCCACGACCCTCAAAATCGCCATGCAGCGCCCCTTCATCCTCCTCGGCACCCAGCCCATCCTCCAGGTCCTTGCCTGCTACATGGCCTACCTCTACGGCCTCATGTACCTCATGCTCTCCACCTTCCCGCGGCTGTGGACCGGCACGTACCACATGAGCACTGGCATCGCCTCGCTCAACTTCATCTCCATGGGCGTGGGGTTCTTCCTCGGCACGCAAATCACCGCGCCGCTCAACGACCTGCTGTACCGGCGGCTCAAGAAGCGCAACGGCGGCGTCGGCAAACCCGAATTCCGCGTCCCCATCATGGTGCCCGCGAGCCTGCTGGTCCCCGCGGGGCTGTTCTGGTACGGCTGGAGCGCGCAAGCGGCCACGCACTGGATCCTGCCCAACATCGGCGCCGCGCTGTTCTGCGCCGGCGTCATCATCGGCTTCCAGTGCATCCAGACGTATCTCGTGGATAGCTACACGCGGTACGCCGCGAGTGCCATTGCGGCCGCCACGGTGCTGCGCTCGCTGGCCGGGTTTGGATTTCCGCTGTTTGCCCCAGCCATGTACAACGCGCTGGACTACGGTTGGGGGAACAGTCTGCTGGCGTTTGTGGCGCTGGGGCTCGGGGTGCCGGCGCCATTCATGCTGTGGAGCTATGGCGAGCGGCTGAGGGCGAGGAGTCAGTTTGCCGCCGGGTAGGGGATGCCGTTATGCTGTGGAGTGTGCTGGTATGCAGAACATCGCCGACCATCTAATCAAAATATGTGCACCCCCCTGACCATGGCAACGGTGAGACCTGCACCATGGTACTGCCGCGCGGGCAGCTCTGCGACTGGCTCCCGTCTACGATTCTGCCCTGCAGCATACCTTCCAGACTGGCACTTCTGTCTACGCAGCCAGAAGTAGGGACACCAGTCATCGCCGTCACTCCGTTCCACAAGAGGGGGCGGAGATGGGGGGGTTGCGCACGTTCGGTTGGCCACCATACTCCCGCGCGGCGAGGGAGCGGTGTTCTCGACTCTGCAACCAGACCGTCCTTCCAGCGCGAGTGAGAGGGTCGCAGTGGTATATTTGATAGCTGGGTCGAACATGTCGCGCTTCTCTAATATCTTACTGTGTACACGCCGCATGTGAAGACCACCTACTTTTAGTGCTATCCACCAATGTAGTCAGTGGGTCAAGGTACCCAGACACCCTGATTGGTCAGAGTCTCGTTACGCATGTAGTGTGGGGATCTTGTCCCTGTATACAAGGCTAAGGTCTTATCCAGAGTAGGAAGTCGGGCTAGCCTCTTATACCCCGCCTCTCTACTATAGTACTAGTCTATAACCTAGACCTAGAGTAAACAGCTGCTTATCGAGGCTTTAGCGTCATTATACATATTACATATATAATTATAGACTTTGTCTAGGCTTTAGATATGGTGCACACCTGTCCCTTTACCTACTATAGGTAGTCTAACACCTCTACCTATTCTATCTCATGCAGAAAGCCTCCTCGTAGCAAGGGTTTATCTCCTAGTAGCAGGGCTTTCTATAATTTGTACCAGAACTGAGGTGGGCTGCACATTTTGGCCACTCTTATACCGTGCTAGAAAGGGGAAAAAAAGACAAAACTAAATCTAACGCACTGCAATCGCCAGCGCGGAACACTGCAGGTTCCATCTACTCGCGCGTTTCTGGACGCTGCGTCCGCGACTGCGTCCGGAATGACGACGATTTCCAGTCCGGAATGAATACGACTTCCAGTCCGGAATGACTACGACTTCCACGTCCGCCAGGAACGAGTCGACAATTTCTCGTTGCGGAGCCGCTCGCCCTGCGACGCTCTGCGAACCACATCGCACGGTCAGTTAGTCACGGCAAAGTCCCTCGACGAGCACAACGACGTCCATATGACCGGGTACGCAGGTCGTTTGAGCGAGCGGTCAGGAACTGCGAGAGAGAGAGAGGGGCTGGGCCGGCTAGTGAGGAGACGAGATCACGTGTGGGGTGGTGAGGAAAGCCCAGGATGAGAAACAGTGCATACAGCGAGAAGTTTGACGGCTCTGTAGCGGTGGAGCAAGAAACACGCTCCGTGTCATTTCGAGCGCGATGCGAGTCGGAGCCAAGCCAAGCGGGCTCGACTCGCTCCGACAAATATGAGAACCACGCGCGCACGAGAGGGATACCTACCAGCGAGGACCGAGTCTTCTGGCGCGTGGGAGGCGATAGGATGAAGTGAAGAAAGGTGGATTAAATGAGGATGTTTGATCTCCAGGCTCATGTAGATCATCTCCTCATTTTGAAAGGTCCTTTGCGGGCTTTGTTTATCGCTCCCAGCTTTCTTGACACATGTGGAAATCTACATTAGTAAATAGGGATTTGATTAGTCGCAACTTCCCGCTGCTCAACGCCAAAGACTCGCAATAGCGCGTTATTACCTCCCTAGCTGCAGATTGCACCTTGTGCGCGTATGAAATGGAGATTTGGCACGTCAGTGCTGCGCCACCCACATGTTTGGCGATCATTAATCAAGATATCCGTAGTTCGCAGATGCCCAAGGACCAGCCGTTATGCGACCAATGGGAGATCCCATAGGCAGCAATCGTACCTGGAGTAATGGATCTATTGCTTGCGTGTTTGCTTAAAAAGCAGCTTCGCTTACAAAAAAATGCTGCTGAATTCAAATCTTACCACCAACTAGCGCAATTACCGAGTCGGGACGACTGGTGCACTGATGTCCGATTCATCTTGTATAGTGATACGGTGGTGGAGGATCTTTGAGAGCCGTGGTGAAATGCCTTAAATACCGTTGGGCGACAGAAGGTGCCAAAAATTATGTTATAACTCCATGACCAGACCTGATACCGGGACCTCTGTGATCACGAAAACCTACCACTACGTATCCTGAAATAGTCACAATGTTCAACTCAACACTGTTTTATCTGTCGTTTGGACTGTTCAGTCCCACGATGGTAATGTCTTTACAACGCTGCACCAACTTGCTGTTGTCCTGACAATGACATAGGCCCAAACCTCCAACCAAACTTCATCGTGCGCAATCAACTTGAATCCTGATATTGTAGAAACGCCCCATTCAATCCCAGTCTATCAGCACACTGACTGGATCACAGGCCGATATCGAATCCACGAGCTACGCAAACTTTGTCAGAAGTGTACAACTCCCTTCAGGACATACGTACCGCTACGTCTTCAAAGCCCCATTCGACTCTTCAATGCCAACAGTGCTGTTCCTACACGGCTGGCCTGAGACGTCGTATTCGTGGGTAAACCAGATTGAATACTTCACCCGGCAAGGCTATGGTATTGTCGCTCCCGATATGCTTGGCACGGGCGGGACCGACAACCCTGAGGACATAGAGTCATTCACATACAAGCGCACGGCGGATGAAATGAACGAGTTGCTTGGATGCGAAGGCCTCGACAAAGTCATAGGCGTAGGACACGACATGTAAGTCCTGTGCTTGCTTCCTGGGTCTCCACGACAGACGATTAATCACCCAGTACAGAGGCTCGGGCCTGCTTTCCCGTCTCCAGAACTACCATCCCGATCGCTTAACTGCTCTCGCTTTCTTGACACTGGGCTATTCGGCTCCCGGAGCGGATTTCAGCAGAGCCGTTGTGGACGCCACTAACGAGGTCACAACCGCCGTGTACGGCTATCCTTTTCTGGGATCGTGGTTGTTCAACGACCGTGATGATTCAGCGGCTATCATGGACCAGCACGTGAGTTAACCGTCCATCGCCACCCATCTGACCCAGGCCGTGACAACATTCGCCCGAGTGCGCGAATGGGGCTCTGGTCAAGCACTTCTTTCATGACGACGATGAAGCTAACACTCAATTCCTTCCAGCTCGAGGCCCTTTACTACATCGCCTTCGGTGCAGACAAGAACTCGGTACTAAACTTCACCGAGGTGGGTGCTCTGGAACGCTGGCTTCTCGCCGATGGGCGCCTTGATATCCAGAACGAGTTCTTCACCGACGTCACGCTTGCTCAGTGGCTTACGATTGCGCGCGCGCAAGGAGGCATGAATGGCTTGAACAAATGGTACCGTGCTATGATGCGGGGTTACAACACTGCGGATGAAGAAGGTGCGTCGCGTTGACCCTCACAGCCCTGCCTTTCTCCCGTCAGAAGATCCACGTCTCAGCCCATGGTCTTCTGCTCTGACAACCCCCCCTCCCCCAACGAGATGCAACACAGGGAACTTTCAGCTAACGCACTAAAGCGCTCGGAGCCGCTATCAGTCCTGTTGTCACAAAACCCGCGCTCTTTGTCGTTGGCGACAATGATCCGGTTGCCCTCCCCAGCATCCAGCTCAACTCTACCACGCCGTTCTTCCCTTTCCTCACAATCAGAACTGTGCCATCGAGGCACTTCCCACAAACCGAGGTCGCAGACGATGTGAATAAGCATTTGCATGACTTCCTCAAGGGTTTGGTAGAATAGAAGTTTGTAAGAGACGCCAAGGCAGAGACAAACGAGAGATAGTGAACCAGTCCTGTTGCGTAACCACAATCTGGCAAGCTCTAAGCACGTGCTCTTTGTAGATGGTATATTTGACAGAGATGCTTCCCATAGCTCGGTCAATTCAAGTACTTCTTGTTCCTCAAAAGTGCTGCAGAGTTCCCTCCCGGTCCATCATTGAATAACAACACACTCCGAGGGGAGAAGTGTCTATACAAATGCACCGCTCGCTCAAATAGCGGCAGATTCTGCGGGATGAGTCTCAACCCAGCTCCAACGACATAAACTTCGACACCCTCTGCTTTGAGCTTTTCTTCGAGTGCAACAAATCCAGGCTCGGGATCTCGGTCATCTAGCAGATGGATGTCGATCTCGTAACCCATCTCTCGAACCCGTTTTTTGTCTTCGTCCATATCGGCTTTCATCTTTTCTGGGGTGCCAAATTGATTGCGGTGAGATTCGTCTGCTACTTCAATATTAAGTCGTACGCCTACGACAAGTATCTTTCCCTTGGGTGAAGCTGTATTGGTAGACATTGTCGAAGCTTGATTATTGTTTGGATTGATTACAGAAGCGAGATGCAGCAAAAGCTGGATGATCGTGTGGAAAGATAGCAGTAATATTGTACTCGGGCACAATTAAATGTTTAATGATACTTGTGCTTCACCCGCAGCTATTGGACATGCGACTGGTCAGCTCAGCCCGCACAGCTGCTCTACTAGAGTGCACGATACTTTCTGTAGTACCTCTGTCGCGGCACAAGCTTCTAGTACAGTATATCCCTCAGACGTTTTTGAGCAGATCAGTCATCCCGGGCCATTTCGATTGGATGCGATTGTGGAATGGTGGGTTACTGACGTTGCTGCGGTAAGCATAGGGTCGAGTTCTAGCGAGCCTCGGGACCCGAGCATTCCGGACACGCCGATTCATCCCACCTCTCAACTATACTCGCAAAAGTGCCAATTGATGTCAGCTCCCACCTTCTGTGCCTATCTGGGACCGCACAAGGTCATAGGGCTTCTTTCTGAGATTGTTGTAAAGCTGAAACCTTCACCAACAATGACAGATGAACTCTAAATTCTTAATATGAACTTGAGGTGAGATCTGCTTATCCATTGGCATGCATTACATGTTCCTATTTCTGATATAAGATAGCTGTTCCAATGTCTCTTGATGAAGACCATACTGTTTGGGTAAGGGCAAGAGACTTGGTGCCTGGCCTTTAGATAGGACAGTTTCGAACCTCTGTCAATTGAAACAACTTCAACATCATTTACTCCGTATCGGTGACATGAACTTAAAGTGGCAGGATGCAAAGAAGGTCCTCATTTTGCAGGGAAAGGATAAGTCGGCATTGTATTGTTCTACTGGCTCCGTTGGATAAGGCGACGCCATCTTCAACACCCAAGCACTCTGCAAGCCCCCCAAAGCCGATGGCGGAACCACTCGAAGATGGGTGGCAAAGGCAACCCAGGATTGTCAAAACCATTCAATCAAGGGTGGGTATTCCGAAGTTGCTGTGCTTGAAAGCAGTGTAGGGGCTCAACCGCGGTTCAGACATCTGCGCAGCCTGGAGAGCCGCATTGCAAAAGTTCATGTAGTACCGTGAGCAATATGACCATTGTTCCACTGACTGTAAATTCCACAAAAAGCCCTTCTTTTGTCTTTGAGGACAATGTCTGTCGGTCTTCTCTCTAATTACGAAGATAACGAGGTACCTATCTCAAATGACTTGCTTTGGCTGCGGAGCCTGAGAAGACCTTGGGTTGGATCGTTGGTTGCCTATGCTGTGGGAGAGGTAATCTGCGTAATCACTCCGCTTTGCCAGAATCAGCAGATACTCAGGTGTTGCCAATGGTGTGTCGATGACAATTGATGTGCATTCACTTAGCAGAAAAATGTAATGCGTGGCATGGAAAAGGCATTTTGGTAAGTTGGATCAAAATAATGCCTAAGTCTGGGTATTGTCTGCCGCAACTCTGCGAATGAGTTGTCTAACCTCTTCATCGTCCAATTCTTGCACACCCAGCAGCTCGTTGTCGTCCTGAGCCCATGTTCCAAAGTATCCTGGTGTAGCGCTTGCATACTGGATGAGGTCGACGAATATTTTGGTTGAAAATTTGCCGGCTTGGAGTTCGGTCATGGCATGCTTGTAGACTTCCTCGAAGTCAAGTTGCTCATACTCCCAGCCCTCAGATCCTAGAGCCTCAGCAGCTAAATTGCCTATGTCCTTTTGACTCTTGAACAGACTGTGGATGTAAAGCGATCTGTTCTCCGTTTCCTTCGCTTTGACAAGTGCATTGACTACGGCGGTGCCGACAGAGTCAAGGAGCGTCCACGGAACCACTAGTTCGCCGTCGTTCATCCAAACAACTTTCTTGGCGGCAAGGTCGATGTTGAGGAATCCAACACGAAGCGCCCAATCTAAGAAACCACCGTTCGAAATAGTCGTGTAGGTGATACTGCCGTTGCTAGACAGCTTCTGCACGTGAGCGTACAGCTGAGCTTTGCCCTGGAACGGGAGCAGCGCCCGCACTTTGGAGTTATGCGGGTCTGCACTGAACTCTGCTGGGATAAGACGGTACACGCCAGCTGCTGCGGCACCATCCGCGATTCGCAGATTCACGGTGGGGTCGGGGCCCGACGTCGCATCGATAACGGCGTCTTGACCTTGGAATGCTGCAGCAATAGATTCCACAGAGTTGAAGTCGGCGACTTTGACGCTCACGCCGGGTGGGAAGGTCTTGCCCTTGCTGCGCACTACGACTGTCACGCTGAACTTCAGAGACTTGGTGAGCGCATTCAGGAGAGCGGAACCAAGATTGCCTGTAGGCTTGGAAAGGTCAGTATTCTTCCCTTATACTTGAGAAAGGTGAATCGTACCCCGGCTAGAGCGACTTTGTTGATTTGATGAGACATGACTGCTAGGGAGTGAGGTATAAAGGCGGTCTTAGTGCAAAGAGGATTCGGAAGGAAGTTTGATGGTTCTACAGTCCCAACACTCCTTGGACATCATCCTTTTAAGTATCTTCCTTCTGTCTTCCTCATTCAATGGCATCTTTTTGCACTGTGCTGATTGCAAATATCTACTGTACTCTTTTGCTCTCTTGACTGTGATTATAAATGCAGTGAAGATTTGGATTAGGGCTTGGTAACCATTCACATGGTGTTTCTTGTTGATTGTATTGTCGACACGAAGGACGGGCCGACTCGCAGGAACTAGTTACGGAAACGACTAGCACATTCGCAAACTCCTGCCAGTACACGGTACTTTGATCTCAGTCGCTCACGTTACTAAAGTCATGGCAAGATTGATAAGCAAGTGCCGAAATCGGCATATGCCGCTATCGTGCCTTGATCCCAGCAACTCTGGGCGTTGAGTTGTGTTCGAATGATGATCAATGGATCTTCCGGGCCTTACAGGTATCCTGGCCCCCGCTGGACGGCCCAAATCGTTGACAATACAGGGGATGTCCTGAAAGATGGAGCTACACGGACAACAAATGTCACTGATTTTGTGTTTGCACTTGTTACAATCACGAACAAAATTGCACACACCGACCGCATTGTGGACCTATCCTGCACATCCTTCTCACTTTTTCGTCCGTACGCCATGCAGCTTGTTCTGAATTGCTAAGCTAATGGCTTCGCTCGCTCGCCAGTCTGGTCCACATCACAGCAGCTGAATAGACACCTAATAGTGCACTTTGAAGGCAGGCCAAAGTGCGTGGCAGAACTACTGAGTATTATGTTCTCAATCTATAAAGAGCACTACGTCCTGAAGAACGATAAAGCACTCACAAACTTCATCAAAAATCTCTCCGGCTATTGTATGACCATTCTCCTACCATTTCACCAGCTCTCACGAAGTCCGAGTACACAAGCAGATAACCATGAAGCTAATTGTCGTCACTGGAGCTACTGGTGCACAGGGAGGGGGTGTGGCTAATGTTATGCTGGAAACTCCTGGGTGGAATGTCAGAGCTGTTACTCGGGATACCAATAGCGCAAAGGCTAAAGACTTGGCTACCCGTGGCGCAGAAGTGGTCCAAGCCGATTTCAACGACGTGGAGTCTTTGGTGGCCGCCTTCAAGGTAAGCTCCAAGGGTAAGTATGCCCACAGGGTTCTTGAATTAACCCAATACCTTCAACAGGGAGCTCATGCCATCTATGGTGTCACGAACTTCTGGGAGCATCTCTTTGCTGGGAAGTCTCTCGAAGAAGCAGGCATCATCGAAGAGGAGCAAGGTATCAATCTCGCTCGAGCTGCCGCACGGACTGCGAGCTTAGAACATTACCTCTGGTCGACTCTTGTCGGCGCCAAAATGCCCAACGATAGGAAGATACTCTGCGCGCATGTTGATTTCAAGGAAAAAGTCAACATCCGTATGCAAGCTGAGTTTCCCGAGCTTGCCAAAAAGACAACGTACCTGATGTTTGGCTGGTACTCAAGCAACCAAGCGGTTTATCCGTCTCTGAAGCCTTTCGAGCTGGTGAGTCTATGCAAACCGTCAGCCTTATTGACCCAGCTAACGGATTGCTCAGCCTGGTTCCGACGGCAAATTCGTTCAACTCCTGCCGACTCGAGGTGATACCACGATTCCTGTTACAGGTGACATTAGTGTTACAGCGGGCATCTGGGTTCGCCAAGCCCTTGCGTTGCCAAACGTATCCAAAGGAAGGTACACGGTTGTTGCCACCGAATTTCTTAGTTACCACGATATGGCGAAAATGTGGTCAGAGGTGACTGGTCGCACAGCGCTCCACGTAAAATGTAGCGTTGAAGACTATGCCAGGCTGTACGGTGATTTTGGTAAAGATCTTGCGGCACAATTGCTTTACGGTGAGGTAATTGAGGACTGGAACAAGTGGACACCAAACTTGATCTCGAAGGAGGAGCTTGGTATTGCGAACAACGAGGTACCAGGGCATAAAGTAACCCTCGAAAGATTCAGAAAATCTCTCTAGGCTGACTAAATGTAAAGCATGGCTACAATTTTCTATTTTCTCGTTTCATCGATTTCCATCCAATGCTGCGGTCAATTTCGGTAAAATTTTATGGCCAGCCAATCATCGTGCATTAAGCCTCCCACTGCGCCTGCAGACTGTTCGAGAGCAAGTACAGAACCCCGCATAATCTTGGCATCGGGCAGAATGGGGGTGCCCCTGCAAAGTGCGTCTTGAGTCCGCGTTGTATTACGATGCACAGGACACATGGCTAGCATGCTGTAAGTACCCGTGACTTTATCAATAACTGTGTACCAGGGATGTCGTTGAAACTTCGCCGCGTCAATCTAGGCGGGCACCTCACCTCCACAGAGAGCACACATCACACCCAGACGTTCGAGTACGCGATAGGACAAGCGGAGCTGTAAACATCGCGAGAAAGATACAAACAGTACTCCCGTGCATAGTCGACGCCAAGGGCCATGAGAATATCCCACCCAGGCCTATCTCGCCTCCTATCCCAGAACCCTTCCTGCGTCTTGGAGCAAAGTGAACAGCTCGGCACTCTTACAAATGCGCTAAAAGTCTCAATCGCATATTGAGTGTTCGAGAGACAATGTGGAGGCATCAAGGGTGAAAATACCATGGAGCTCGAACTGACGCCAATCGGGGTTCGTAGAGGACGAGAATGTTCAGCAGACAGACGTGCTTGGAAGATTTCGGCCGGGATTTCTGGTCCAAGGTTAGCGATTTCCCTTCAACTGGGCTTACCGACTCCGCCAGTCAGCGATACGAGTCGCAAGCAACACGACTAGAACGGGCCTTCTGTTCCAGTCTCGAGATTTCGAAAGCCTACGTACCACGATGCCAGCCTGATCATGGGCGATTTGCGAAATTTCAACACGATATAGTTCCAAGTGCATAGGTATTACACAATGGGATTGTGTTGCTGCATTCAGAGGAAAGCAGAGACGACTTTGTACCGTTGAAGCTCTGCCAACGAGGAGATGCACACAAACAATCAAGGTGGACCGATCTTCTGGAGAGCCCCATGCAACGTCAAAACGCTAAGCTGCGGAAAGATTGGCGGCAAAATGCGGCTATCGAAGTTGGTGTTGGAGAAAGGGTGGGAGGGAGATGAATTCATCAAAAAACTTACTGTGGCCGCATCCGATCGCGAGAACAAGACGATTAGACTTTGCAAATCATCTACAGTGATCTACCACCGACGCTGCAGCCCCCTTTTCTGCAGACCGTACGGTCTGATCAGACCATTGTGACCATCTGCCGCAATGAGCGCACCGCGAGATTACTTACTAGGTGCTAGGCCAAAAAATGCGGCACGTTGGACGGCGCGCTTACAACGCTGGTTGCCGCAGAGAGGGGAGGACACGGATTTGAGGCGTTGGGCTCCGCGCAAGCGCGGAGGAGACCAAGCGTCTAGCCAGATTACTGCAATGCTCGGTATACTACAGTACCGAGGGATGGCCGCCGAGAACAATAGGGCACGCATGGTCCGCGACTCAACGTTAGAGCTAAAAGCTTTGCAAAGCCACCAACGTGCTCGGCCTTGGCTTGGATGCTGCAGGCGTCAGGGCGATGATCCACTACGCCATGTGTCGCCTGCTACTCCAGTTCTTCCAAGAAAGCGTGCTGGGTTGGACAGACAGGCGCAAGCAGTAAGCCCGTCGCATTGAGAGTGTGTTGCGGACAGGATTTGGGCATGTAGAGACGTTGATTCGCTGCAGGCCGAAGCTATCTGCCAACCTCCCAAAAGTTTCTCATTGTGAGACCTATGCGAAATTGATTAAGACAAACACAGATAGCGGTACAAGAAGGGAGAGTCAAGGTGTGATGTGTGCATGCAGCGCCCAGCCGGTCCAAAGCGAAAAGCTGTCGAGGAAATGCCGGACATGCAAGGCCGGACCTTGATAGCTGCAACAGCAACAGATGCGCATCGCAAGGAACGAAAGAGTCTGGCCGCATTTGGGGGGCCAGAAGATGGATATTCGGCTGTGGTGGAGAAGATCGCAAGCTGGATGCAGAATGTATGCATGCCGGAGCTGCTTGAACAGCACGTGTCGCCTACGTAGAGTGTGTGGCCACACGTGGGAGTAGTGCCCAGGCGCCACTGTCTTTTGAGATAAGACCTTTGAGGTGATTTATTGGTAGGAATTCGAATTACCCCCCTGGGCCATTCGTGACCCGATTCCCGGAACTCCTTCAAGTATTAGCTTTACTTCCTGTCAGCTACTAGTCTCGTCTTGGTTTAGAGTGATGTGTCTACCAAATCTAGTTCCGGCCAGCCGGGGAGAACCGACCCCATGGGGTGTAAGCCCCGCATCTTGGCTCTCGTAGCGGTCTTCACCCTTCTGGGCGTGACCATGTTGGCTCGCTTGCTCGACTGATTCCAAGAAATTTCGGGCCAGTGGTGTCCGAACGTAATAACATATATATCCCCATGCTCACACAATTTGTACATCTCAGCAATCTTAAACTGCCCTCTTTCTCACCAACTGGTTGACCCGCATCGCGGATACTCATCGTACCGCTTCAGTTGTTCGGTGAACTCGCCAGCCGGCAGTTCTTCGTTTTCTTCGGCTACCGTGACAATGGCTACGGTACAGGACTCCGCTAAGATGGAGGCGGGGCCACGACCAGGGTCTGTTGAAGGCGGCGTTCATTTCACGCAGCAGCAGCTCGTCGAAGCCGCCGTCGCTAGCTCTGAGGCTGAGACTTTGCTTCCACGTTTGGAGCTCTTCAAGCGCTACCGCCCCGCCGCCATCTACTCCGCCTTGTTATCTGTGGCTCTGGTCATGGAGGGGATGGATGTTGGTCTCATTAACAACTTTTTCGCTCATCCCGCCTACCGTCGCAGGTTTGGCAACGATTACAACGTGAAGGGTGAGCTAGTGGTATCGACGCAATGGCAAACAATCATCGGTGCTGGTAATAATGTTGGCTCCATCGTCGGTCTCCTGCTCAACGGCTGGCTCCAGTCTCGCTACGGTTCTCGCAGGGTGTACTTGGTAAGTCTCTTCGTCACAATACGAAGGGGAAACGTGCTAATTCAACGCTCCTTTAGGGCGCGATGGTTCTTATGGCAGGCACCATTTTCGTTCTCTTTTTCTCAAAGAACGTCGAAATGCTTCTCGTCGGTAACATCTTGTGCGGCATTCCCTGGGGTATTTTCCAAACCCTCACCACCGCCTACGCTGCCGAGATCGCGCCTACCGCTATGCGTGGCTACCTGACCGCCTGGGTGTCTATGTGCTGGGGTGCTGGTTCCTTCCTGGCCGCTGGCGTGCTTAGAGGCACCATCAACATTGAAGGCAACGCCGGCTGGCAGATCCCCTACGGTCTTCAGTGGATGTGGATCCCACCCCTCTTCCTGGTCGCCTGGTTTGCTCCCGAATCGCCTTGGTATCTCATTCGCCGTGGCAAGATCGACGAGGCTGAGAAGAGTCTGTACCGCTTAGCCCGCCCAGGACACTACACCGAGCAGTCGATGCGCGAGACTCTTGCCCTCATGAAGCACACCAATGAGATGGAAAAGATGGAAGCCAAGAACGCTAGCTATGCTGACTGCTTTCACGGCGAGAACAAACGCCGCACGTTTATTGTCTGCATGGCCTGGGTCATCCAAATCTTCAATGGCCAGTCCATCACCAACTATGCAGCACAAATGCTCCGTGCCATTGGCATGAGCCCCAACGACGCCTTCAGCTACACTATGGGTATCCAATCAGTCAACATATTCGCTACCGCGATTGCCATTGCTCTCATGGGTTCAGTTGGCCGGCGCACCTTCTACCTTTACGGCTCGGCATCCATTGGCCTCTGCATGCTTGTCGTTGGCATCATGGGCTTTGCCGTTAAATCGGCCACCGACGTTGCTATTCCCGTTGCCGTTTTTCTAATCTTCGTCCAAATTGCTTTCAAAATCTCTCTTGGCCCGACGACGTATGTTATTGTGGGCGAGATGGCCTCATCCCGCGTGCGCGCCCAGACTATTGTCCTCGGTCGCTCCCTCTATGTCTGCGGCCAGATTGCTGTCCAGCAGCTCAACCCCCGCATGCTCAACAATGACCCCACTGCATGGAACTGGGGTGCAAAGACTGGCATGTTCTACTTTGGCTTTTGTCTGCTTTGGGTGATCTGGATTTTCTTCTTCCTTCCTGAGACCAAGGATCGAAGCTTTGCCGAGATCGATTACCTCTTCAAGAAGAAGACCCCTGCTCGCAAGTTCCGCGGTGCTCCCGTCGACTGTAAGTTCCAACCCTTCTTTCCGTGCCAATGTGATTTCTCTGTGACTGACTCATCCTCTCAGTGTTCGAGTTCACGCCAGGGGACAGGTCCCAAGAGAAGCTTGGGTTTGATGAGACAGTCGAGCATATCGATGTTACCAACGAGCAGAAGCGTGCTGCTTGATAGATCTATGCTTTTGTTATTGGTCATTGTGCTTAGAAGTAAGGGTTAATCACCTACTTTCTACAAGAATGCTGCAAACGGACGGACATGTTGGGTCGCACAGCTTCTTGCACAGACGAAATATCGAAGTTAGCCAAACCAGGCGCTTTGTTCCAACGAAACATCTTTGTTCTCTGATTGACAAGCAAATCACAAGTGAGCAGTGAATGGTGATTGATTCGCACGTGCTACGGCCGAGGCATATGAGCTTTCCATATATGCTCATGTACTGCTTAGCGTGTGATATTGCGATAGACTCACTTTCAGATCTCCAGAAACACGCACGCCATCAACTTATTAGTTGTGTGCGGAGTAGTTGGCAACCTCAGCGGCACCGTACCCGGCGTTGCCAATCTGCATACCGTACTCGTACTATTGCTGATTTCTTCCAGTTCAAGGCAGGCGTAACATCGACATGAGCAGTACTTAGCCCTCGTGAACAAATGCTTTTAGGGCTTAATGTCATTGCCTTAGATGTGGCTGTCGTATATGAAAGCTAACGCTGTGGCAAAATACTCAGATGAAGTTTGTGGAGGTCTTCTTGGTCCTTGTGTGAGACGCTCCCCCAGCTTCCATCCCCCAACTAGAATTGTGGTGATGCCAGCATATGTCGTGTGACTGCGTAATTGCTAATGAAATGAAAAGCATGTCTGCGTGCTATTGAATTTACAAGAGAAGCGCTCGTTCGATAATCTAAGACCTCATCGTTCTTCCGGAAGTCCCTTGAGGTACAACTGTCTCGCATTATTTTTGTGTGCGAACTGGCGGGAACTTCGATGAGCATAGCTAGAATCGACGTTCCGAAGCACACTTGTTGCTTTGACAAGGCCTTCAGATGCGTTGTACATTTAATTGTTTATTACTTTGGTTTGCAAAGGACAACTTTGTTAAAGACTAGAAATTAGTTGTTGACACAGAACAGTTGTGCCAGGTGCTTGTGAAGAGCTTCTACTTCTATAATCGAAGTCGTTCCAATTTTTGGTTGTGTCTTTTGTCTCAAAAGCCCATGGTAGCTCTGAATTTGCTTGCAGATCATGCAAAATCTCGATCCAAGCGCGTACCAGGGTTTGCGTAATACATCGCATGTCCAATGCGCTCAAATGTTTTCGGTGGTGGTGCCCCCTGGGATATCGGTGGTAGTGCCCCTTGGAATAAAGAATTGTATCGAGCTCTCCTAACAGATATAGCACAGACAGCCATGGGTAGCTGATAAGATCATGGATGGCTGGCGCACCGCATGGTGATGTCGAAACGTGCACTTGTCGGTTCAGTCTTGCCGACCGGCGCGAGGCCGACAGCAATTGCGCGAGCCGTTCATCGGTGACAGAACCCAGAAAGTCTGCTGTCATGGTAGCACACACTACACAGAGTCAACTTCTATCCTTAGAAGATCACGAATTGGCTCAATGCTGCAGTGCTATGCTGTGTATCTAAATTGCCGAGCTTAAAATATACTACGCAGTCGCTTAAAAGACATTTTGGTAAATTTCCTGCTGCATGCCGTAAAAGAAAACAAGGTTAAAGGCCTGCTTTGCATCTAGGGAGTGTGTTGACCGTTCCCTGGGCACCAATGCATTGCTGGTCACCAGATTGGGCACCCCCACCACTCTGACCTCGCTCGACACCCCGATAAGGCCAACAAATATTGCTGTTTTCGCTATCGCAGACGCTGATGACAGCTGCAGTGTCACTGAACTACAAGTTAATACTGATAAAGCTAAAAGTCATTCTGCTAGCGTGAAGAATTTGTAGCACGATATCGCGTGGAATCCTAGCCTTGTTCTTAGAGTAATCGCCACAGCTCTGGTAGGGCTTTCCACAGTCAATACAGTGTAGTTGCGAATAGTCAAACGTCCGTGGCAATTAGCCTAAACAGCTTTGTTAACTGCGCTGGTAGCGCTACTATGCTCAATAACATTGGCAGGTCCAAGAGCAGTGATAGCCTCTGCGTGTATTAACTCTGCTAGCTAAGGTCAGCTAAGGTGGATCTCTTACCCCCGCAGACGTTCCTGGATCAGACATTCTTGATAGTGCGGGAGCCTTTACAGTGTATGCCTAGTAAAATTAGTGGAAGACTTTTATAGATAGCAGAAGTGCAAATTTACTATTCATCTGGTTGAGACTGACGATCAGATTGTAGATGGCAATGCTGTTCTGAAGTATGTAAGGTGAGCTCTCTTATATTAGAAGTGGTGAACAAAGGCAAGTAAAAAGGAGAAGTCATGGGACTCAAAGTATTACTAAGGCCATATACACCATGAAACGCATAGCCAATCTGCTCTTGCATAAAGTTGGAGGACAATAGAAATTGTTGGCTTCAGCCCTGAGGCATTGAACGCTTAAAGGCGAGCAGCGTTCTCGTGCTCTCTTTCTTCTTATACAGCTCGAGCAAGCTTGTCAATCGTCCATATGACCTGGGAAATGGCAGCTCATACTGCCTAGGCTTTAGTGTTTTCCGAAACCGAAAGTTGTCGTGTTGTCGTGCATTTTTCAGAACCGACAACTCCATTTATAAGCACTCGGTTAAGTTTCATTTCGCCAGTTCTTGACTGAATGAGTGAGCTGTTTCTTGTGGCCAGCTAAGCAGAACCTTCCGGCCTATGCTGTCACCGAAATATGAGTTGCATAGGTTGTGGGCTGTACATGTCTTTTAAGGGCAGCCGAAAATACCCACTGCTTGAAGTTTACTTTACACCAAGCACCCAGTTTCACTCGTGGCGAGAAGTATTCGCGTTAGAATCTGTGAGCAGATCTACTCTATTTCTCCGTTCGCCTGGAGAAATTGCCTCCACCTAATACCACTACTACCAAGTGTCTTCCTCATGTCCCGCACCACCGATTCATGGAGACTTGCCGGCGATCCCGGTATTTGCATACAGAGCTTGTCAGAGCCGTCATATATGACTGAGGCGAGCAATTGTGGTAGAATTTATGTAAGAGCAAATATTTACTTCACCTATGTGAATTTTGAGGTTGCAAAACTTGATACATGCATGCTGATCAATAGGACCTTTCTTTGCCTTACAGATAGATCCTACAAGCGCATCTCCCTTCTTGGCAACTATCATAGTGAGGTAGGTAATTCAGAGAGCCTCGAGGCCCCAATGCAAGCGAGGGCTTGGTAGTGTAACGGGTCGCTTGGACGGAACCGGATGCAAGCTCGGCTATATTATTTTCGCCTTTTCTATGTAGCCCAAAAAATGCGAATTCATGTAGCGTCTTCTAATACGTGACAACGAGCAGAAAAGATGGAAGTTGTGAGTTAAACGATGCTAGAACGTCTCTTTGACCACAGGTTCTCTGTCGCCTACCTCAGCTTGACTTGATTCAATAGTCAGATTTTGCAAGGCATTACGTGGGTTGGAAACATTGTGTTCGACGCTATAATTACTTCTCTAAAAGGACAGATGCCTATGAAGGTGTATATCTCTGCATTTAAAAAAAATATCACATACAACAGCGGGTATTCGCTAGTGGTCACCCACCTAACTACTAATCCGCCGGTACGTTGCTTAAATAGGGCTGAGCGAACGGGAAGCCTTGTTTTCAACGTCCTATGGTCGTATGTGGAAAACTAAGACATTATAAAAATTATATATTAATCAAAATCTTGACCCTCTCGACTCCGGGGGATGACGTCCTTTGATCAACGACATTGACCCGTGGTTTGCGAAAACGCTGCTAGTATGTCTAGCCAAAGCTCTCTGCGCGATGCCTTTATTCTCTTGCCCCCTCCTTTCAGCAGCGTGCCAGTCCACAGTCCTCGACGCCATCCATACTAGTGCTTCTCTTCTCCTTCTTCTTCTTCTTCTTCTTCTTCTTCTTCTATTTCTTTTCGCCGTTCCTGTCTTCCATCAAGCTCCTTGCACTCACGTTACCAGTCCGCACCCTCCTCCTCCTCCGGCTCACAACCAATCTCACCTCCAAGCTTAGCGCCCTACTGACCGACTTCCTTGACCACTGAAATACATGCAACCTAAATGCCCTTGCCGACTCAACGGCAGCCAATCGCGCGCACAAGACGACTGCTATCATGTAGCAGACTGAGCAACTGAGGGTCGGAAAGGTGTTGTTTTGGAAGAACGCGATGGAGGATTTACGAGAAGGGTGTGAAGGTAGCGGAGAAGAATGGGTAGAGATTGAAGCACGGGAAGAGGGTAGAAGAACTTCTGGCAGCGGGGAGACTGGGAGAGAAGGTAAGGAAGGTCTACGAAAAGCTGAGGCAGAGCTTTGGGGACCTGAAAGATTAGATGGAGGTTGAGAAGAGAGGTAGGGTGAGATGCGCGGTCATGGACGACGAGGGAGAGATCTGCGTTGGGGAGCAGGTAAGAAGAGGCGGACGGGTGAAGGTGGACCCGAGGCAGGAGGAATAGAAGGATATCCAATGGCCACGGCTGTGCGGATTGATGCACAGCAGTTTGCATAGCCTGAAATCACTTACATCCCGTGATACAAGCAAGACCCACCTTTGTATTTCCCAGGCGTCCCTGAACGGAGTCCCCCCACCTAAATCTTCTACGTTGTGCTGCACGAAGTCGTCCACGGCGCAGCAGAAAATCATCTAGGATGCTTACTGACTTTGTTCTAAGCCACTGCAGTCCACCTCATACAGTCACCATCGGTTGGCAAGATACAACAGGTGCTCCCAACTCGAATACCTATATTCCTAGCACACAGCATTTAATGCGCTATCTTATGCCACAAAGCGCCATCTTCGTACCTATGTCTGGGATTATAACACTTAGCAACTACTATCACCGCTCTTCCCCGCCTCTCATCGTAACTGGCCCCCTTCTAGCAAGACTATAGGTTATGAACCAAAGTGCCTAGCCGAGATTATTCACAGAGTGTCTACAAACACACACGCTCTACATAGCGAGTGCATCTTTATCGGCTAGGGACTTGTACTAGTTGCAACTGCTGTTTAAACCACCACAAACACTAATCATCATCAGATCCACAAAGCGTGCTGCACAATACGAACTCAAGTGCTATCTTATTTCTAGACCTGCCAAGCAATATTAGAGACTATCTGCTTGTGTTCGCGAATAGTTTGAGCGAGAATAAGACGGAACCACAAGCGGACTGCTCAGGTGCATTTGTACCCACTACTCAGGCTCTGTCTCGATCGGTTTGAAAGGGAAGCACGAGTGACGCATTGCTGAAGAGTAGAGTTCAAAGAAATAGCAACCAGTTGAGCATAGTACGAGGGACGGTTCCGTCTGCATCTCGCCGATCGCCATTGTATAATATCGCACACTTGCTTGGTCTTGTTTTGAGATGTATCTAACTAGAAAGATCCACCAATCTCGCGAGCCTCCAGGACGTAGCTGTGCTTGAATGAATGTGAAATTATTCTTGAACTTTAAGGGATCCATCTATTTGTGTTCGCGTGATGGCTGATAACTTGTTCTTTGCACGCCTGTAGTTAGGGCCATAGCCACAACTGCGATCAGAAGCATGTGGTGCTAGAAAAAACCATTTACTTTGTCTTTTGGCAAGAACTTACATGTCATGGCAACGGTACGGACATGTCGATAGCCAATCTGGTTCACAACAGGGTGCCTGAGGGAGTGGTGATGAGCATGAGTGCGGGCGAAACATATCAATATCGCAAGAATCAGCAGTTTTGAATCTGGTTTCCAAGTCCCAATCTGCTTAGATTGCAACAGCTACCTCTGCCACATTCTCCTTATTGTGTGTTCGAGCTCGTTTTCCAGGCTTTAGCGCTCAACAGCGCTATAAGTGCATGTTTGCACATCATTAAAGTATGGCTAGGCATATATGGAAATTACCTTGCTCCTGTGTGGCGGCGGCGTCACGAGAACCAAATGGAGCACTTGGTGTCAAAGTGGTTTTGTGCGATAAGTAAAATTTAGTTGCCTCATACTCCATAGTTGGGGCAGCTGGACGATGAATAAGAAGGCACTGGGGATCCTCACAGCGCGAAACAGCAGACAGAATGACATGGTGTGGATCGGGAAGCATACTCTGGACTCTCCATTTTCCCATCCATTTTCCCATGGGTATTAGGTTCGGTCAATCGGTGTTGATATTCTGTAATTTATATTCCTTCTCTCGAAAATGCCCCTTAAGCTGATTCTTCACCGGTGCAAAATAGCTCTGCGCTCATTTCCACACTCATGCATAATTCCTTGAGCTTGGTCTTCTCTGCCACTATCTATTGCTCTCGAACTTCCACATGCCTTACCTGTCCCTCAGCTTGAGGCTCTCTAAAAGCAGCTGACTAGCTTCTGGACGTGAAGAAGTCTTGCTCCACATGTTCCCTGTCTGATGAGAGGAGTATGCTAACGTTGAAGGTCATGTCTCTGTTTTGATGAGAATATCGTTGCTAATCTGTGCTGCTCAATTGATTAGTGACAGGTGGTTGTATCTGTGGTGTTGCTCCGGACCCGCGAGGCCCGTGCCGTGCACGGATTGCGCCATTGGTCACACGCAGAGGTCGAGACCCGCTCACGGATGGAGGCAGAGCAGCCTTGTCTGCACTTGGTCGGTCCAATGCAGCCCGTCTTGGTCTGTCTGCACCTGCAGCTGCATGTGAACCTACGCACACACGACGGCCTTCTTTACCGCGAAGAGCAGGACGAAGTTGGCGGCGCGGCGCAGTGACTGCATAAACAGCAGCACCTTCACGTGCGGCGCGACCTGGAGGCAGCAGATGACTGGCAGGTACAAGCTGTCGCTGGAAAAAGAGGCCGCCGGAGTCGCGGACGGGCTCACGGCGCGGGGGCTCGCTGTCTAAAGAGGGCAGGCGGCGGGTGGCGAGGGCAGCGACGGTTGGTGCGGGCGTGTGCGCAACCAAAGGGGTCGAGCTTCCAATGCGCTAGCGGCGCCTTGGCGCGCCGTTCAGGGCTCTTACTACATACAGTGAATTGTTCCATCTAGGCCTTCTTGAGACAAGGTCGAAAGAAAGGGCAATGCAACCAAGCACAGTCCTCTGCTGGTGTGTGGAATAAAGCAAGTTCAACATAGACGCAGTAATTGAGTTGGAAGGTCTTCAATGTCTCCATTAATTTCAAAGTGCATTTGCCGGGAGGTTTCGGAGGATTACTATTCTCGGGACAGAGTAGCGGGGTGATACTCAATGTTGTTTTGCAGTATAGTCACCTACACCTGCTCCAAGCAGTTGCTTAGACATTACATTAAACATTATACAAAGTCACTAGTTGGCTGCTGCTAGAATAACGTCTGCAGCTTTCTCCGAAATCATGTAGACGGGAAGGGCAAGGTATGTGCCGGGAATCTTGGGAAAAGAAGAAGCATCAACTACCCGGAGACCCTCGATGCCGCGAACTCTGAAGTCGCTGTCGAGTACGGCGTTGACGTCATCTGCCGCACCAATCGGACAAGTACAAGAAGCGTGGTGTCCCCAAGCCTCAAACTTGATGAACTCCCTCAACTGCGCGTCGCTTTTCACTTGTGGTCCCGGCCAGACCTCGGTGAAGCGACCGTCCAAAGGAATGAGAGCAGCGAAAGCTTGACGGCCGTACTTTATTCCTTCCATTAAGGCGTCGATATCTTCGTCGCCACCAACCGCAAAGTTGCGCTTCCGGATGTCAGGAACGTCCTGTGGATCAGCGCTGCGCAGTGTGACTGAACCCGCATTGTTCCGCGATTCTGCTTTGAGGGTGAGCCAAGTCCAATGGTTGCCCCCGGCTGTGGCGTTCTGAAAGTAGTTCGGGTAGTAGCCGTTGAAGTAGGCCGGCCAACCGGCGACGAAAAGGTCAGCGTTGCCGTTAATCGAGTTCTTTGCTTTCTTTGTGATGGCGAGGGCAACGCCATTGGTAGCATATGCTCCTTTCTGAATCGGCCTGGTCTCCCATCTCTCAAGACAAGGATCACGTCCTTCAAGAAAGGTACAATCCTTCAGTAAAGCAAGCTCCGTAGGAGCTTCACCAATCACAGGAACCTCGTAACGATCTTGAAGGTTGGAGCCGACTCCCGGAAGGTCCTTGACGACTTCTATACCAAACTTTTCGAGCTCCTCCTTGGGTCCAATGCCCGAAAGCTTCAATATCTGAGGAGTGTTGAACGCACCAGCCGAAAGTATCACCTCTCGTGTAGCAGTAACAGAACCCTTGGTGCCCTTGCCCGTGGCTGCACCAGACTGACGACGAGGATCAGCGCCATACAAAGACTTTCCAGTCAAAAAGTTGATGCCCGTAGCTTTGGGCTTGTTGCCACTGCTCAGCTCGAACTTGACTGTGGTGGCAAGGGTGTTGAGCTGAACATCAAGCTGATATTTGCGGCTGCCGTCTGCATTCTTCGCGTTGATCACTTCGTTGAGGAGATCGACTGGACCAGCGCGCTTGTACTCCGGAATCTTCATTGCCAAAGGCACTTGCCATAAGCCTTCTTCTGAGTCTCGAGATGCCCCTGGATGGTTGATGTCACGGAGCAGTACCTGACCAAGGCCACCGACAGTAGTGAGGAGCGACCCTAGCAGAGTCTTGCCCATTCCAGTCGCGGCAGCAAGAACCAAGGAAAGGACTTTGAAGTCTTGAACAATAAGGGTTAGCTCGGTCAAAGAAGTCTCAAGCCAGCCACTAAAGCCGTGACCGAAAATGCTACTAGGCAAGTAGCGGGCCCTCTCCAATCGCGTGTAGTACTTTCGCATATTTTCCGGGGCCCAAGTGTCATCGCCCGTGATATCCCGGATATGCTGCCAGTCACTCTTGTAAGGATAGACTGTGATCAAGGCGTTGTGAGAAGAACAACCTCCGAGGGAGCCAACGCGAGGATACAGAATACCAAGCGGAGTGGCATCTGCAGGTGGGTTGGCTCCAGTGTAGCGGGATCCGTCGGCGAGTTCGTAAGTGACCTTGGAGTCTTTTCTTATGCTCTCATCGTCGTCGAAGTGTTTGACAAAGAAATCCCATCTCATTGGCTCGTACTCTGAGGCCACAGCGTGCAGAGCAGGTACGTTGTACTCGGTAGAGTTACTCTCATCGCCACCAGCCTCAAGTAGGAGGACCTTATGGCCAGCAATAGCGAGCTTAGCAGCAAGAGGAGCACCTCCTGCACCAGAACCGACGATGACATACTCGTAGTCTTCGAGTGTGATGTCCGTTGTGGAACTTTCAGACGCATGTTTGACGTTCACGCCTCGAAACGGCGATAACCCAGCCCCATCACTACCACAAATGTCAGTGAAGATATACTGAAAAGTTATGTGGAGACTGAATACATGTAACGCGCAGCCGCTATCGATGCTAGGAGCGCAGCGATCGTGCAATATTTCATACTGTCAACCAGGTTGCGACGTGGGAAAGATAGATACCCAAATGAGTGAATGTGAAGAATGAGAATTGTGTTTTTGAACGATAGAACTAACTATTAATGTAGTCAGAAATATTGATCTAGGTCTACGGAGGGCAGAGTATACAAAGATCAAGATGTAAGAAAGCAACTCACGGGCTGGACGTCGGTCGTGATTGCTCATAATTGGGATCGTCGCTCCTCCTTCCTTTCTTGTCCAATATTGCTTTCTCTTGGTTTTTGCTCTGTCTCAATATGGAAGGATCGCCGCAACAATCCGCAACTACCACCTATGGCCCTAGCACTGTGCAGCAGTTAGAACAATTCGTTTCGCGCCGCACTTTCCTCAGACCCACCTCGGCCGTGGGGAAAGAGCTACCTGATGTATTGCTCCATTACGACAAGGTGCAAGCTTAACCGAGCCAAGTGGAAGGACGATCCCCTACGCTTGCTCCCATCATCACCTGCTTGGGACACCTTGGGCGACGCGTCCACCGCCGTTGTCCCGAGACATCTGCTTCACATCTACTCAAAGAGCAACGATGTGCGCCTAATAACCGGTATTCTTGATTGCTGTGATTCTCTTCACTCTGAAGATGGGCTTTTTATGCAAGCGTGGGGTTCTTTATGACGCCGCTAGGACCTAAACTGCCTTAACAGCAAGCAGACGACAGGTGCGGGCATACATCGGTATTTACGAAGGCTTCGCTCTGTAACATGGTCTGACTCTGAACTCTTGGTATCTGCTGAGTCTGCAGAAAGAAACGTACAAGGAGGCGAAATGGTCTCCGTAGACAACTTCAAAGTCGGCTTTTCCCTTTATACAATTGTAGTTCGACTCCTCTGCTTCTTAAATTGTCATTGCGCAGGCAGAAACCCGACATGCGATTAGTAGCTACACTGGTTTTCCTGGCCATATCGCTAGTCCCTGTGAAATCTCAGCAGGATGTTCTTTCCCTGGCTAGAAATATGCCCAATTGTTCTGTATGTATCCGCTCACTTGTGTTACTGTACTCACTGCCGTTTGTCTGACTGTACCATCAGTTGGCTTGCTTTACACTAGAAATACCGCAATCTAATTGCGCCCGGAATCTTACCACGGAGTGCATGTGCACTGATGTCGCTTTGAACGCGGCTGTGAGTGCTTGCGCCCAAAAGAGCTGCACGGTTTACGAACTTCTTCGTAAGCCCCCCAGTCATATACATTCACAGATTTGATGTACTGAGCTAAAATCTTGTAGAAACGAAGAATGTCTCTAGTCAAGGATGCGGTGCTCCTGTCCGTGATAGAGGTCACAAGTTCATCTTGATTGGAATGAGCGGTGTTGCAGTTGCGATACTAGCCTTTGTCCTGCGACTTGGTGCAAGTCTACCGAAAAATGGTCGCCAATTGGCGTGGGACGATGCTACTATGGGACTTGTAGTTGCGCTAGCAATTCCTCCGGCTGTGTTCGCTTTTTTTTGTAAGCTTCACGCCCTCTACAGCTCCCAAATCCCCGTTTTGGCAAGACTGACAGCTACACAGTGGCTGATAATGGATTGGGCCGAGACATGTGGACGCTGAAAGACTATCAGATCACCAACGTCCTCCATTTCTTCTTCGCTGGAGAGATATTCTACGTTCTTGCCTTAGGTATCTCGAAGATATCTATCCTATGCTTTTACCTCCGAGTCTTTCCTCATAAATCCTTCCGACGCATCATTTATGGAGTCATGGGTCTGGCAGTGGCCTACACGGTGGCTTTCTTCTTTGCAACGACCTTACAGTGTATACCAGTCAGCCACGCCTGGAACCAATGGGATGGCCTTCACCAAGGGAGGTGCAATGATATCCACCTGCAAGGATGGGTCGCCGCTGGTATCAATATTGTCCTGGACGTAATTGTCATGGTCCTACCATTGAAGCACCTTGCCGGACTGAACATGAATCTGAGGAGGAAGCTGATGGTCATGGCAATGTTTTCCGTCGGGATCATTGTCATAGTCATCTCGGCCTTGCGCCTCTACACCCTTGCCCACTTCGCGAAATCGCAAAACATCACCTGGGATTATTTTGAGGCTGGCTACTGGAGTTTACTCGAGATTGATGTTTCCATCGTCTGTGGATGCATGCCTGCTCATCGTTTACTACTGTCCAGACTTTGGCCCAAGGTCAAGTTGACTTTTAATTCCAGGAGGAGTACTCCAGCATCATCGTCTGCACTATCTGGAGGCGATCGATCCAGCACGACTCACAACAAGACTTTAAACAATTCAACCAAGCTTAAGATCGATGGTGTGGAGGACTTCGTGCCGTTAGTGGATATGCAAACTGGTAGTATTCACTCGTCGCCAACCAACGACGTGGCGATGGGACGCCGACAACCCAGTCGAGACTCTGACAACTTCATCGAGAGCCATCAGAACACCCTAAATCCGGCATCAGAGCGGTCGATTAGCAACGATAATTTGGATTATTGGTCTGTCGCTGATAGAAGGGTGGACAAGGAATACGTCTAGATATGGGCATGGCTAATCTGTCGAAGACGGTTTTGTTGTGCACAAAACGCAGGCTATAGTCTTATTCTTCCACAACTTTACAATTCCAGATCTCCTTTTGCGGGACTTATACAGGAAAGGTGGCCTATCCCCATTCCTACGTGTCCTGATAACAAGATTCACTGTAACTTTGCATGAACCATGCGAAACAAGGGCAGATGCGGACTTGTCCATTTTACGTGTAGAACCGACGGCACGACTCGTTCTAGGAAAGGGGGGCTGTTTAAATGCTGTTGATACGAAATCAAGCTATCGGTGAACGGCAGGTTCTAGCGCCCGTCTCCATAGCGGCGGACCGAAAGCGCGGGATGGCACGCTGCACCTGTCCAATGCTCGTCAACACCTTCCGTTCCCACATCGGCATAATGTGAAACGGCTAGAAAAACGGCTAGAAAGCAGAAATCTCCGAAAGATCGTCACCACACACTAGACAGGGTATGGGCTTGATGTTGCCTATCCCTGCTCAATCCAGTCCACTCGTTCAACGTACAGTTGCAATATCAACCTATAGAACATCAGGCATTCTCCTTTTCAAAAACACCTCGTCTCAAGAGGTTTACGCATCTCCTCGGTCAAAGCCAATACAGGCTGTCACGTCGTGTACCTCCAAGTTTGTCATTATTTCTGAACCACGATCTCTTTCCTATGAACAACTTTTCCTAATCACAATGAAGCCATACACTGTACTTATTGTCACCGCTTTTACGTTGCTTGCCGAGTCATTCCCCACTAACACTGAGCCGAACCTTCGAGGTCTTACTCCCAAGGGTCTGAAGCAAGCACTTGAAAAGGCGGACCTCTACCACAAGGCAAAGCGAATTATCGTAGACTCCACTAAACCGCTCGAGATTTCTGGAAAACATGCGTTTCGAGCACCCGGTGAGAAAGACCAACGCGGACCATGTCCAGGGTTAAATGCTCTTGCAAACCACAATTTCATATCACACGATGGCATAACCAGCTATGGCGAAGTCGTGACAGCAATCACTCAAGGTGCGTGTGAAAACTTTTTTTGAAGCTAAACATTGAGGCTTACACAGACATCTAGTATTCGGTATGGGTATCGACCTCGCCTTAATTCTAGGTGTGATGGGTACAGTTTGGACAGGAAATCCACTGTCTCTAGACCCTGGTTTTTCTATAGGAGGCACTGTTGCTGGTGATGGGTCCGACAACGTTCTTGGCAATCTTGTTGGCCTCCTCGGTATGCTTGTCATTGTGTTCCCGGAGTTGGGTGAGATGCCAGACTGATCTTGGCACAGGCGATCCTCGAGGCCTTCGGGGCTCTCATAACTGGATTGAAGCGGATTCCTCTCTCACGCGAGATGACCTGTACATGACAGGAAATGCTTGGACGATGAACATGACCCTTTTCAGGGACATCTACGATCGTGCAGACGATACTGGCGTCATATCGATGGACTTACTAGCTGATCAAGCTGCCCGTCGTTGGGAGTACAGTGTTTCTCACAACCCCAACTTCTACTATGGACCAATCACTGGCATGGTCAGCCGCAATGCAGGCTATTTGTTTCTTGGGCGCTTGCTCTCCAACCACACCGAGGACAATCCTGATGGGCTGCTCAGCCAAGACGTATTTAAGAGCTTCTTTGCCGTCTATGAGGATCCGCAGGGAAATCTCGAATATCGTCAAGGCCATGAGACTTTCCCAGAGAATTGGTTCCGCAGGTCGAGCGAATATGGGCTTGTTTCGCTCAATTTGGATGTTATCGACTGGGTGAAAAAACATCCAGAGCTTGGAAGGTAGGTTACGTCCTGTCTTGCTCTCACTCGAATGATGGTGTTAAGTTTGCTGACTTATCGTAAACAGCATCGGTGGTAATACTGGTACTGTCAACTCCTTTTCTGGTCTGGATTTGCGAAACATAAGCAAGGGAATCATCAACTCAGCTTCGCTGCTGGAGGGGAATAACCTCTTGTGCTTCGTCTTAGAGATTCTGAAGACCTTCATACCTAACTCTCTCTCCCCTCTTTTTGCCACCTTGGACGGTCCAATCGATTTGATTACTGGCGCCTTGGCCTCGTCAATTTCAGGTCTCACATGTCCTGCTTGGCAAGATTTGACTCTTGGTGGTGAGCCATTATGGATTGTGATCCAGCGAAAATTCCCGGGCGCAATCAAAGCAGGGTCAAGCTTGTAATAAAGGAATACTGCAACCAGATTGAGCTGTCATGTAAGAGTAGCAAGCTTGTCAAAGTACAGCATGCGGTTGTTGTGGATGCTGATGACAGCAGGCCGCTATACGCTCTCGCTCACGGCTTCAACGGGCCGCGGCCGTCTTGGAACAGGTAGCACACAATCTACGATGGTAACTTTGCAATACACTCTTCATAGATGGCGTCCATACCGCACCAAAGCCGTATCCGTACGATAGATGTCCGACCGCGTGGACTGCACTCGTTCACCCAGTGAGAAAGCATTGACAGAGCACATTCGGATGTGCCTCACAGAAGTACACAAGGCGACTAAGTAGTGCTTGATATGTAGAGATTTTAGACGGGATTAATAGCCAAATCTGGAACAAGACAAGGGAGCCACGGAGGTCCAACTTCTTCCCGATGCCTCATATTGGTTAGCCCTAAGCAGTGTTGCATTAAGCTTAACTGCTAAGCATTCGTTAGGTATATACTGTATTATAGATTTTAAGTATAGCTTCTGAATTTGAATTTCAATTAAGTTACAGTATTAAGATAATTTGCGTGTTAGAGTGTAAAATCTATGCATGACGCGTGTTGTGCCGAGGCACGGTAACACGTGAAGCCTAGGGTAAGCCGAGGAGACAATGTGCACTTTCCTACCCCACAGCCGCTACACCTGAACTAACACTTAAATAGTTTGTCTGAGACATCGCTCCTATTACAGAAGGACCTACAGCACCAACGCAAGGTTCACCATGCCCGCAACTTTCGACTTCCCAGTTGTGGACGTCTGGGCAAATCCCGTTGGAGATGTAGGCAACAAGTTTCAGCCTTTATCGCTGCATGTAGTGCTAACAGCTCCTTATAGACCATACTTCCAGAAGCACGCCGGCTCTTCGAACAGAGCCATGTCGATCCAAACCTGGTAGCAAGGAGGTTATCACCTAACGAATTAATCGCGATGATGGATCAAGCTGGAGTAGACAAGATCTGTCTGGCTGCTTGGTACCGCCCTGAAGGGCCTGTGTTCTCAAACGCGGATCTATTGCAATACACACGCGCTTATCCAAAGCGAATATACGGTCTGGCAAGTGTGAACTTGCACGACCCTGTCTCAGCAGTAAAAGAGTTGGACTGGTTCGTCAGAGTGGAAGGCTTCAAGGGCTTGAGAGTGGTACCATGGCTATGGAACCTCCCTCCAACGGATGCACATTACTGGCCACTATATGTCAAGTGTATCGAGCTAGATGTTCCATTCCTAACTCAGGTGGGACACACCGGCCCTTTGTGCCCAAGCGAGGTCGGACGGCCTATCCCGTACATTGATACAATTGCGATCAAGTTCCCGGCCTTAAAGATCATCTGTGGGCACATCGGCCACCCCTGGACAGCTGAGATGATAGCCGTGGCGTGGAAGCATGAAAATGTGTTCATTGACACAAGTGCTTACCTAGCTAAATACTACCCACCGGAGTTGATCCAGTTCGCGAATAGCATTGGAAAAAAGAAGGTTATGTTTGGAACAAACTTCCCGCAACTTACGTGGTCAGCGAGTGTGAAGAGCGTAGCTGAGAACCTTGTGGAGGGAAGTGCCCAGCATCTGCGAGATGATGTTTTGAAAGACTTCATGGGCGGTAATGCAATGAGAGTCTTGAAATTACAAGACGAGGTTTCAGTCCGCTCTCCGCTTTGAGCCACTGTGTTATTGTGTCCTCTGATTCACCTCCCCACCAAGCACGTAGACAATAGTCGTTTAGCTCTGCGAAAGACAATTGGAGCCGTATAATTATTAAAATTGAGCAGAAGAGCGCGCACTCTGATAGATAGCTGGTTGATTCTCCTTGTGCGCTTTTGGCATACATAGATAATCTACTTCGCTTTGTGAGCCTGAAATGAGCCTGACTCCTTAGGGAGCAAACGTTGGCCCTCGACATGATGGAATTAAGAGCGCAAGTTACATAGCAGATAATAGCATTGGATGGGTGCTGGAGCCGCTCGAACCTGCGCGTGTCTCGGAGCTAACTTAACGATCTTTTATGGAAGAAAATGGAATTTGTTCAAGTTAAGGCTGAGTGATTGGTGGCGGAGCAAGCTCTATATCTAGGTAATGGTCTTGTGGCAGCGAAGCTATGATTGTTACAGCAAAACGGAAAGGCATTGGCATTGCACAAGACCGCGAGGAAAAGCAACGCCCCGCCACATAAGATCAGCTGTTCACACATCCTACTTTTAATGCTCACAACCTCAGGGTCCTAGTCTTCGTTTGTCAACCTCGCCCAACAATCAGCTAGAGCGACAGGCTACGCGGCTTCCTTCATAGAGTGAGCAGTCAGTATGGCACCATGTAGATCAGTTGTTTGAAAATGTAATGGTGCGCTTTTTCTCGGTCTGACTACATAAAAAACGCAGAGGTGAAGGTGGATGAATCAATGATGTATGATCAAACGTCGAGACATCGGCTAATGGTAATATCAATGAACGGGGTCAATGAACGGGATGGATTTATACTTAGTTTCAACGCATTTCTGCGCTTTGATCCTTGGCAGCCATATATTCTAGCGTTAGTAGACCTGTGAGGAAGTGGATAGTTTAGATGGATCGACTCCCATGAGTTCCACTCTCGAATATCTCATATCTCAGAGTCGATGCTACTAATACCTAACTAAGAGGTCTTATCAGACGTGACGAGCTGGAAGGAATTGCCCTTTCAACCACAAACATACGAACCTACTTGAACTGACCCTGGGATGCGAGTGCGCAAACCAGAGAAGATTGAGCCTCAGCCATGCATCATAGATCATTGCAATCAATTAGGAATGCAGTGTCAGTCAGATTGCACAAGCTAGTACGAAAACCATGTTTTGCTATCTTACTGACTTTGTATGTTCTGCACAACATGAGGGGCAAGACCAGAGATACAGATAGAGGAGCTGGCAAGTTTGTGGTCGAGGTATTGCTCTGCGACACGATGCCAATAATTGGTCCGTTCGCTCAATCCATCATAAGCGGTAGACAATCTTCTGTATGAAGGAAGTCATGCTTCCTACAAAGAAGGCATCAGCCAGGTTATTCAGGTGCAGCATGGGATGAAGACAACCCGTCAATGTCCGTCAAGGAGTGGCTGTCCGATGTGAAAAGGCGACTGTATGGTGCGTGCGACGGGGTGGGCTAGTGCCGCAGCGGGGATTGGGAACTGGCTCGAGTGGCTGGCTTTGACAGGGCGAGTAGGGTGGTGGCCTGCCGGGCGCCGCGCCGTCCCGCACGAACGCCAGCATTTCGCCTCTACCCCTCAAACCTTTGTATGCCTTTCGATCCACTTTGGTTAGTACACGAGGCCCCTGCCATGAATGGGATCTGGGCGCAGGGTCTGTTTCATGACACTACTGCGACGACGGACTTGCCCTTGTCTACACCACCGCAGTATGAGGCTGTGCACAATCGCAGGATTTCTTCGTTCCAACCAGTGCGACAAGCCCCAAGTGGGAGGAAGGTGAGTTGGCTTGTTGGGCCTAGTTCAGAGCTAGCGCCGAATGTAGCCTCGTCCCCGCCTCTTCCTCGCCTCGCTCTCCTGCCTTGCCTGCAACCACCGCCCCCGCGCTGGAGAGGTCGCTTGCAGCATTCACAGCACTACAAGGCGGATAGAGACGTCTCTGCAGCGCGAAACCTCCCAGATCCCTGCCCTTCTCCGAATCCGATCTCCTGCCGCCACAAACCGCCATCTGAACGACTCCAGCTCGATGGATCGCCAAGTCACACGAGACGCTCGATAGACGGTGCCCCAATTCCACCGGTCAACCGTGCCACACAACCAGTCAGCATCGACTCGGCGGCAGCCTTCTCGCAGCTGGCGCCGTGGACACCTGGCTCGAGCTGTGCGCCCACACAGCTCGCCCCAGCGGTGCACGCGCCTCTCAAGAGACCGAGCGAGCCTGCATGCATCCTCCGTTGATGGTGACAGCATTGCTGGCCCCATCGAAGGAGGCTTCTCGCCCAGCCAGCGAAGGCGGTCCAGGGCGCTGCGACCTCTGCGATGGACCAGGGACGCCTCTGGTTGGACTGCGTGGTCTATCTGCCATGTAGTGTGGCTGCACAGGTCGACTTCGAAATGCATACAATCTCTCGGATGGTGCGAGCGGAGAAGAGCAGGAATGAAGGACCCGTCGCTGACCTCTACTTTGCACAGCCATCTGCCTGACGAGAATCTAGCTGCACGCAAGGGCATGCAAAACAGGATAGGTGTAGCGCTGGCCAGGCGGGTCACGATTCTGTGAGCTCACAAAAGCATCGTGTGGCCAGGTCGAGCTGCTGGGCAACAACAGCGCATGTCAACGTTGAATGGCGCCACGCGCTTGGCACTGCCGCTGCATCGCCTGGAGGATGTCGCACCCTGCTCAGCACTCGACTCGGTCATGCAGTTCAACGCGACTTGGTGCCCCTAATCCTGAGTAGTGAATGCCCTCAATCGCCCGTGGCAGCAGACGAGACTGGGCCCCACACACAGGCAGTCAACATTCACGATCCCTTCGCGTAATATCGCAGAGTCGCTTCGAGTGTTGACGATCCCATGACACGATGACTGCGCTTCTCGACACTGGGCACGAGAGATAAGACGCTGACGAAAGGATTAACAGCTGCTAAGTACCTCTCTGCCCCACACTAGTTATAAATGGGTGGTGGAGAGTGCAGTCGATCTACTGTCATGTCACGATAACTTGACGTCGCTCCTGCTTAACAATATCTGTTCTACTCTGATTTCCATGCTGACAAGTACACACTGCAAAGCAAACATCAAGACAAATTCATGCTGACAGCAAACGCTGCAGGTTTTCGTGACGTTGAACCCTCATGCACTACCTCGACTGCGGGTTCTCAGTGCAAATGCCAAGTGCGAGTGGTGCGCGGCATGTACAGAGCTGGGCAGCCTTGCTATGATCTTCTTGCAAACCACTATAATTTAGGATGGAAGTACGTCCATGTCTTGCCATTGTTGCACCTGGTGCACTGTACGAGATTGTGGTTCTGAATTTTCATGCAGAGAAGAATCTTTCGTCGCCGGTGGAAGCATAGATAATTATATATGGCATAATCAAACGCTGGACTTTCTGATCACATCCCGTCTCCCCTTCGCATAACAACGCCTAGGTCAGACATGACTCCATCATAGGCACAGCGTTGATCTCGTCCAAAGACGTATTGTCGTAACAATTGTGCATGCGATTAAACGCTCAATGCGCTCACGCTTCCTCAGAAACAGTATCAGAGTCAGCATACCGCGTGACTGTTCGACACGGAATCTCGATGAACTTCGTGGCCGAGGCGTCTCTCAACCGTGTCACTGTCAATGCTCGTTAGCTGGGGTGAGTCACAACATAGCACATGCGCATACCCTCGAGTTCCAGACCTGCTACCGCCTCGGCCTTCCAATGCCTCCCAAACGCCTGAGCTCTGTACTCCATAACTGATACAGGCGGGTCCGAGGCTGTAGCTATCACGGCAGCAACTAAAGCGGGCCAAAGAACCAGAGCTCGACGGCCATCTACGAAGATCTCTTCCACAGATGGTAGGTTTGGTAGTTCGATGTCGGTTTCCAATGTGCTCTGCAGAAAATCAACGATGCGCTTCTCATCGTGCCGCAGGCTCGCATAAACCTTATCGTCGAAACTCTTTCCTTCCAGCCGCAGGTTGATGCGTTTGGTGTTCAAAGAATCGCCGCAGCTTGCCAGATATCTCCAAAGGTGCGCGACGAATCCGAAAAGCGACGTTTGTGTGCACTGCAGCTGCTGCAGTAGGTGGTCCTGTACTTCATCCGATTCCAGTGGCTCCTCGGCATCAGATTCGTCGCTTGAGATCATGGAGTTGATGCTGTCCCAGGTAGGTGTCCTCCCTTCATCGACGTCTGTTGTACTTCTTGTGTGGTTTCTGTCTGCTCTGATGGAACCTTCCTCATCGCCGTCTGTGTCGTCTGTATCACTCCCGCTTCGGTGGCCACCTTGATCTTCCACAGGCTCATCATCTGATTCATCTTCCGACAGCAGTGCATTGATCTGATCCAAGTCCGGCTCTGGCTGGCTTCCAGCGTTGATCTCAAGACCTTCTTCATCTTCGCAACTGATGAGCTCAGGAAAGCTCCAAGGATCGTCTTGCGGGGAAGCAGAAGCTTCTGCCTCAACCTTGTCGTCACTCTCGGAAATGGTCCCGGCCTCTGTCATTCCAGAGTATTTCTCGGGATCCCCGTAGCACCAGCTCAGGCTTAGTACTCGAATCATGCTTCGTCTTGATTGCCTCACGGGCCCATCAATGTATTGCTGGAAAATGATCACATCCTCGCTAGGAGCTCCTCCTACAAAGGCCTTGATGGTGATATGGTTCCAAAGTTCTCTTTCTACCGCGGTCTTCCAGTTACGGTTGATGCAAGCAAGTGGTGCGATCCGAACGCTGGGGTCGTAACGCGACCAACGTTGCTCTTGCAAAATTGTTATGATGGCGCTGATGAGCTCTTGCGGCAGATCCTGCATGTTCACGGAGATAGATAAAGAAGATTCTCGATGGGTAAACTGCAAATTGGAAGGAGACCTCTGTGTTGCTGAAGCTTTGAAGTTGCTCATTTGAGGCGCACGTCCACGCTAACCCAATCAGGCTTGGCCAATGCAGCTCCTTGAAACAACGATCGGACTCTGTCAACACCACTCAATACTTAATCTCAAATCACCGTATACTTCGGCCTCCGCTAAAATGTAATCCCTATTCCTCTACATGACACATCTTCATGTTGCGAGGTCCGCAGTCTACAGCCATTCACACTGCTGCAATATCACCTGAGACAGCTTATAGGGTGTCGACAAGATCACTGCGGAGCAGAGCGCGGCCGTACGAAGACCTGCAATGTCCGAACTAGCATCTCAGAGTCCGTAGATATACATTGAGGCAATTGGAGATGTATTTCTATCCATCGTCAACCACCAATCTAATGACTATCACTCGCTTGCATCACCAGTCAGTCCCTCTCGCCGCCAATCGCTTGCTGCCCTCTGTCTTGAACGCTCATGTTGTTCTCTTCCTTCCCTGTTGCGTTGTATGCAATACTTGCGCTGGGAGCAAGCGGACTGCCTACCGAAATTACGAACCACGGTCTTGAGCGCGATGCGTTCCAGGAAAAGGTCTCTGTCGCTCCATATGCCGTGGTAGGGACCACTGTTGGCGACAATCAGAGAAGCGATCTACAACGGCTCGACAAAAGGGCGAAACCGAAGCCGAAGCCTAAGCCAAAGCCAAAGCCAGCACCTGCACCGGCACCAAAGCCGACAACGAAGACGGCTGCCCCAGTAGCTCCTAAACCAACCCCTAAGCCTTCCCCAAAGACCACCGCACCCAAGTCATCCTCTACATTGGCATCACGTACGAGTAGTGTTATGCCTCAAGGTTCATGCGGTGCTCTTTTGGAAGACCCCGTAAGTACGAATGACATGGTTTTGCAACCGTAGCTTACATCAGTCAGGTCATCGTCAAGCGGGCGCCGAAGGTCTTGGAAGCCTGTGAGAACAACGTCAACCTACCATTTCCGACCTATCCAGATTCGGGGGACATGACTAAACAAGCGAAGCTGAAGAAAATCATCAAAGCCTATAATGCTGTTGTTATTCAGCCTTGCAGCGATGACTATCGCTTTGACATCGTCGCCTATCCCCCCACTACAAGCGCAAATCTGTACACACCACCTGGAAAGAAGAAGCCCGATCTCTGGAACGGAGAGCACGTGATGGACGCTCAGCTAGTGCAGGATTTTATTTCGACAGTTGGCAAAGATTTGACAGCAGCTCAAATGCCTGTTGCATATCGCGAAAGTCCTAATCCTACTAATCAGAAGATGTCAAATCCCGACGGCTGCGATTACTTGTTCGAGTTCTGGAACGAGCGCAAAGACCCGCCAACAAGTACCAAGGGTATCGATGCAATGACCTACTTGCTACAAGAATACCCGGGAAAAACTGGCCTTTACACAAAAGAGATGACACTCCTACCTGGCCGGCTCAACGGTAAAAAGGAGCGTCTTTTCTCTGGAAATGGCAAAAACATCATCGCGCCCGACAAGTGGAAGAAAGCAACCTTTGATCAAAAAGTCAACGAGTTGCGAGAATGCATTTTGCTAATTCAAGTATGTTCCGTTCCTTATGGAAATATTCATCAACTCACCAGACTAGTATCTGAACCACCCTAATATCCAAAGAGACTTTAAAGCCGTGTCTGAACGAATCTCGACACGTCTGGCTGAGATGGAACGCCCAGGGGGCTGGATGTCTAAGACTGACGATTTTTACTATAAGTCGACTGGTTCCACGAACTCCGTGCTGCGCGACGACATCAACGAAAAGTACAGACCAGTGGGCATGGCCAAGCTGTGGGACGCTTTTATATTCAAGAAGTGTACTGAACAGATCGCAGCCTTCAATACCTTTGTTGGGAACGGTGTGACGGAGGTCATCAAGATGTCAAACAATGCTCAAAAAGATGCGAAAGTCAGCGCCACAGAAAAGAAGAGGATAAAAGAGAGAGCAAGCAAACTGCAAGCAGCTGCGAAGAAGTACGGTAAGGCTCTAGTCGCGGTCGACAAAAAGCCATAAAAGACATTACTATGTGTACGCACAGTATATCGAAGCCTGTTGTAAAGGGCTCCTGCATATTTTCCTTATTCAGAGTAGTTGGTATAGACGAGGTTATTTTAATAGTTAAAAAATTTCCAACAGTGTCCGAGACATAGCAGATATCCAGTATAATACTCTGCACTGTGTGAAGGGTGTATAAGAGATCACACATTCTGCAATAGTGGCGAGAACTTTCAACCTGCCTTTGTTTCGCAATGTCAAATATTTCTCCCTTGAAGAGGCATGATACTGCCTCACTGGCTAACGCACATGGATCGTAATGCTTATCGTCTAGAGCGGACACCAACGCTCATCAACGCTGAACAAAGCTTGGAAGCGGATGAAGAGGAGCTCCAAGCTAATGCCAGGCAAGTTACATGAAAGACTCTGGAACATACGTGCTTGTCCGTGAACTTCCTTCTGCTGTTTAACTTGAATTCTACGAGTCCATTAATACACGTGCCGCTCTCCGGACGCTCTTCTGAGGGAGAGCGCGGAGGCAAAGGGTGATGCATCACAAGTATTACAACCTAAGAAAATGGGAACACACACCAGTGGTAGTGCACTTATACGAGGCTTCGCCGTAAACGTGAGCAATTTGGCGAACGTCGTCAACGTTCAACGCCTGATGTTTGCAGGACCATGTAGTGAATGGTCGTGAGCTCTGGTATCTCAAGTCAACCATGTCCCAACAGTGGGTGTGAATGTATCGTTACTTATTTAGAAACAGAATCTTTAGTATGGCCTTCAATATGCTACAACCGGCACCCAGCGACTGGGAAGGAAAGCTGCATAGTCCTACTGAATCGATTTTGCCCCCTATTGAACTGCCGATTTGTTAGGTATAAAATCAATTCAGCTCATTCTAATTTCCTTCACCCTTACGTTCGACATGATGCTACCTCGCCGCCCTTCCAGAAAGCGGTTTACTGTCCAAAAACCCTTGTTTCAATCAATCTTTGTCGATTGCAGTGAACGTAACGCACCCTCATCCAGCTCTGACTCCCCTCCGCCGCGATGGAAGAACTACCAGCGTGACAGTAGCCCCTCCTTCTCACTACTAGCACTAATAACAACTCTACTGTTTCTCTGAACTTTTTCATCGCTGGTTCGACCTCAATCTAATTCTTGTTCAATCAATGCTCGGTGTTACAAGAACCTCTGTTAGTGCACGGTCTCGACGTGTTCGAAGCTTTGCATTGTCGCATTTGATGCGACCAGGATAATGATTCCTTCGACTCTGATTGCTATATGGCATGCAAGGGGCTGGAATTACGACGGTAAGAGAGGGAACGTGACGTGGTGAAAGGGTGAATGGATGCCAGAAGAAGAAAGTCCACTAAGATGAAGCACAGGCTCGACAGAAAATCAAATTCACAACAGACATATCCGCTATTCGTGAATTGCACTGATATTAGTTGGGTTCGATTTTGTCGAGATTGAAGTGGGTGCTGTGTTTGCTATGACGGCTCATCGTTGTGTTCGGGACAAAACGGATGACCCATCACCGAAGGACGGAGTAGTACCGGAAGAAGGAAACGTCCATAAAGTGGCACAAATTCCTAACCCGAGAGCGGTTGAGGGGGTTGTGGTGGAGAGGATAGCCGTCTTTGCGATTCGAGCCGGAGAAGCATTGTGCAGTAGACAGCGAGCCGGCCCTGAGCACACCTTTGACGGGCCCCTTGTAACATCAGTTCGAGTAATAAAGGGTTTCCAATTCATTGGTATCACGAGCTGATCGATCCTCAGCCTGCACAAGACTACTGAGGAGCGTTCAGAGAACGTCGTCAGCCGCTAGTAGCCCCCTCCCTTTTCAGCTGCTATGCACAACGTCAACATTGCGCCAGTCCCGGCAAGGCTCAGGCTTTTTTCGCTCATCTTCCCAGACGATGAAAAGGTACATGAACCACTCTTGTAGTGATCGAATGCACAATGGAAACGTCCTGGGTCTCGCGAAGCCGAGCGACGTAAGTCGCATGACGCGTCAGCGAGGAGACACAAATCCAGGGCCGATGGCATCTTTCGAGGTCGAACATCAGGTCACACGATGGAGGCAACAACCGCATCCATGTAGATCTAGTATCGCTCGATACTCAGCAGAAGATAAAGCCGGTGGGGTGTATCATGAAGGTCGTGTCAGCAGGAGCTTGTCGATATGTCCACTTCCAAATATGAAGCGCGCTCAGCGTCAACTAGCGAGCGATGCTTTTTTGTAAGCGGAACTTTATGAGGTTACGTATCGCCAGGTATTGCATGAAATTAATACGCATGGCGATAAAGTCTAACGACAAGATTGGGTGGCAGTAAGGCGAAGGTCTACAGAAGTCGTAATAAGCAGCCAATGAAGATATAGATCCAGAAGCACATTGCTGCACCTACTGTGCGTTATGTAGTAGGTAAGGAGCTGCATGCAAATAGGATTTCGATTGCCTCGAGCAGTTCACTTATTTTGACTGTCGTACCCATAGTGCAGGATTGTTTAGTGGATACAAGACAGTTGATCATGTGAAATCAGTATTATTGGAGTATTGTTTACTAGTGTGTATCGTAGCACGTCAGAGACGCATTACCCAGCAGCACCATATTGTCAGGCTTCAATACCATTAAGTAGATGCGATAGGCTTGATGTTAATGCCTACGCAAAACTCAGGGACATCGCCATCGGCGGCGATGGCCTGGACGATGTAGTTGCCCTGGGTGGGGCAGGCTACCCATGCAGCACCGGCGAAGGAGAAATGGCTGTCGTCAACGCTGAACCCTTCAGTGATAGCGGTGCCCGGGAGGGCGCTGTCGGCAGCGTTGTAAGCGAGTGCGCCCGGGATGGAGCCGTGGGTGGCTTCAACGTAAATTTGTTGGACGCCGGGAGCTGCAGTAGAAAGACTGAAACCCGACTCGCTGGAGCCCTGGATCGTTGTCGAATTACCGCCTGTGCTGGGCTCGCGGCCGATATAGAAGTAGCCGCTGTTCGCGTTGATAGCACGAAGATGCAGGTTGGCGTCGCCGCTGCGAATGCTCAAAAGACCGAATTTCTCAGGAGCCTGGCGCTTGATGGGAGTGGCGAGAACAGCTGGCGCAACAGCAAGAATAGTAGCGGCGGAGAACTTCATGGTGAACAGCCTGGTTCAGTTGATGGAACTATCGATGATGAGAATGCGATCCGGCAGATAAGATCAGGTGAGAGATGAACTGATGATTGAATGACGATAGTTGAAGGGTATACAGTGTGATCTTTATACTCCGTTCAACACAAGGGAGATGGGCTGCTCCACAAAAATCTCGGACGCGGACACGCTGTATAAAATGGAGAAACCTGTGCGTACTAGAATTACGAGGTGTCCTCAGGATGGTCATGTGCCACTCATCCCTCTGTCTTTACTCTTGACAGTAAAAATTGGGGTCGTCGGGGTTGTCCATATTTCGAACCTGCACAGGCCACCTCCTTCGTAGGGTCACTACTACCAGATATATGATTGTAATCTCATTGTGGTAATAGGCTAGACCCAGTAAGCAATCTATCATTGCAGTGGCCACTGAATTTCATTGACTATGTATTAACAAGGGGCGATCCTCGGAGCAAACATCGTTTGCAGGCCAAGATCAACAGTCAGGCGGTGAGATCCCCGCAGCAGACCCACTTTCCTCGTCACTATTATCGCCTCGCTATGGAGCGTAGCCGATCATCGATAGGCGTCATGCCACACCCGACGCTATTATTAGTACCTTCACTGCTAGCCATCGCCGCCGACACCCGTTGGGTTGTAGTTGTGTATTTGCAGGTAGCTGGGCCAGTCCTGTGAAACAGTAAAATAGGAATCTGCAGCTTCTGTCAAGCGAATTGCTCGCAGTCAGTGTATACACAACCTGTCTTATTAGATTGAACAATGCGCAACGGATCTCGTGACTTTGGTCCGTACCCTTGGTCAATGCTCCCCACTTATACTAGTTCTGCCTGCAAAGCAGCTTGCTGAAATGCTCTTCCATATGCTTGAATTTCTACGCCTCTGCAGTTATTAGCACGATGCATAAATTTGGTGCTCTTGGAGTGGCATACAACATACAGAAGAGTTAATGGTTGTAACTTTCTGCACGTCTAAATCTCCTCCCAGACAAGTAGTCGATGTTACGAACCACTCTAGCACCTGTGCGTCATTTAGTGAAGTTAGGACAACGCGCGTCTGAAACTTCCATGATTAATAATCAAACGTAGGGGCTAGGTAGATGGTACTCTTATGTCTGATCATTCAATAACTTTGTGTAAATGCACTATAATAAAGTATTTTAACATAAGCGTGTAGTGGGCTGCGGGTTTGCGCTGGTGAATCACAGGAACAGAATCCTGCTAGCCACTTTTTGACTATGGGTGAGCGCCAGTGTCAGGATGAACTTGAGCCCATTCTTAATCTCATTCACAAGTAGTCTCAGACGGACAACTCGAAGACGCTATTTGACCGAGGAGGCTTCGTCGCCTGTGTCTCGATCTCTGTGGACCAGGAGCTTCAGCAAGAGACCAGGAAGCTCTGACCTCTCTGGTTTTGTTGAACAGGGCTACTGGTGCTGTCCGCCAGAGGAAGGGTACTAAAGAGGCGTACTACTTCTCCAGATATTTATCGCGTTCGACATAGTTTTGGAGAACATTGTACCGTCAGCGAGAACTGCGAAGACATCACACGTTGTTTCCGCCGGAGTCATGAAAGCCACCAGTGTGAAAGTGCTTCCGGAGCACGTTGTAAAGGCCGTAAACAAGGCACGGAAGACGACAGGTCAATGGGCAGAGTTACTGATGTCGCCATTCGAGCATCTAACAAGTTATTGATAACATTCATCAATGAGATAGTGATCTCCGAGAAAGAAGAAGGTTTCTACGACAAGGCCGCTATACTGTTGAGGCGAGTAACAGGAACTTGAGGACCGCTTTGTCATAATTAGAATCACGGTCGCCAGCGATTGGTGCGAGGCAGTCTCTCTTGAGACTTTCAAGGCCCCGCATCGATTGAAAAACAGCATAATAAAGGACTGAGAGGTTGGTATCGCCCACAACTGCGACGCAGGCAGGATCTTCCGGCTGGTGACCTCAAGCATAGGTTGTTGCATCTTAGTTCTAGCATTGTGCTTCTTTCCAACACGGAGTTTCAAGCTGACCCTTTAATTCCGGTTCCAAATTTTCTGCTTAAGTTATCGATTGAACAAGGCCACCTTAAGGAGTGGAAGGCCGCCTATGAGGCTGATAAGATTGCCAGTAGCAAGGAGAGTGAATCCCTGCCGGCTAGGAGCAAACTCAGATGTCAGGCCATTCTTCCGATCACCCTTGAACTCATTTATTCTGCTTTTTGTCAGCACGGGCGTCTTGGAAAGAACGTGAGGCGCAAGACCGACACGTGCTAGGATCCCGGCAGTCAGGATCTCGATGAAGGACGCTCCATATCTGTACCTTTCTGCTCAAGGCTTGCACTTCCCCACCTAACCCTAACAGAAAGCAATGACACGGACGGCTGTCAGTAAGCTCTGCAACAAGTGACGCCCCACCCTCTGCTCCTGACACATTCTTTCTGCTTCGGTACTCCACTCTCGAGTCATCGGAAAATATTTCCTGGAAGCATGCAGTGTCACCAAAGATGCCTTGACTTCTCATCCTGGAAGCCTTCAGAAATCAGTCTGCGGCATGTACCAAGGCATTTGACGTAACAAATTCCAGCATAGTAGAATTCTTGCGTACACGGTGACTAGCCTCACCAGTCTTGGACACGATATCCTGGACTTTTTGGGAGTCCAGTCTTCGTGGTCAGCCCTTAAGAATATCCAGCTCGCTAGTAATCTCTTTAATCAGGCTGTAAAGTCGAGCTGTAATCTGGTCAAGTAGGAGAGTATCAAAACATTTCCGAAATTTCTTACCGCTAAGATTTCTACTCACAAGGGTGTATGGGACGGTATTTGGGAAAGACTACAATTCATCCACGTCCTACATGTCGTACAAGCTAAGACAAGCTGTGTCAGCGTCCGTGTCCAAATTTCTCATGACCTGCCTCCTGAGACAAAAGTCAACGGCTAAGCTCCGTGCAAACGAACCTGGTATGTCAATGTGTGCCTTTGTGATGATACCATACGTGTGGTTATCCTTTCCGTAGACAGCTCGTGTGAGTTTCAGCACGATTCGGGTTTCGTTAATATGACGGCTAGAAAGATAATTTTCGGCTCCTTAATGTAGGATTGTGCAATGTCTTGGACCACTGCAATATCAGAAGCTGATTGTTCTCATATCTCTGAGGGAATGAGAGCCGGGATATCGACGATCTATTGGTATGCTCGATCGGATTGACTTTTATTGAAATATGGATCCCCATGCACATTCCGTCAAGAAATGCAAGATGTAATTTAATTGACAAACAGTGAGGCTCAGGCCAGTGTACGAGGAAGTAAACCTTGAAAATTTTGCCGCTTTAGCGTTTAAGACCGGGAATCTCGTCTTGCATGTTCTTGTGCAGGCTTTCAGCGCTCAACATGGAGAGCGAGAAATCTTGGGCCACCGCACCCCAGGTACGAAGCAAGGACAGTGGAATGCTCGACGACCGCATGATTGGGGCAGAATGTACATTGTTGATGTATGGACATCTATTAGACTCAGAATGCGTGCGAAATGCAATCCGCGCCTAGTGTCTTGAATAAAGCCACCATGTATGCTTCCTCCATTGCAAAACATTACTTTAACCGAACAACTTTCTACATAGCAACAATATCTAACGTGGACCTCTTCACTGTAACATTCGAGATGGGGAAAAAGAACGGCATTCAACAAAAAGCAACGATACCATCATCCCTCATGTTTCCATCCCTGCATGAAGAGGTCGCTGAAGCCGTCTCTGAGCACATCGACAATCTATTATACCATGGGGATAACAGCGACAAAAACGTCAGCAAAGAATACTCGACCTTCGTCATGGGCTACTTCCGATGCTATAGTCACACATGTTCGACTCACGGGTGGGGTAGTGGCAAAGTAACTACCCTAATACGAACCTATCGGGATGGCAGTTACAATGCTGTAGTATATCTGCAGCGCTGTAAGGGGTGTGGAAAGCTGGGAAATCTCATAATGGACAACGAATCATACATTTCTCGAGTAAAATACAGGCTCCTGCGTTGGGCGGGCGTTGAGCTTGAACGACCAGTCTATCGATCAAAGAAATGCCCACCACACTTATCACATCTCTGCGAAGGGTGCAAACGAGGGATCTGTCGGGAGGGCAATCCTAGAATGAGCTACTGAACTGTTAGGCCATTGCGACTCATGTAGTATGCACTTAAATGAACGGAATGCTGCCTCACATTTGATTTCATATTAGAGTTTACGCTAGTCGCACGAATAAACTTGTCAAGATTTTGCAATTTTTAAGCATTCGCGTCTGGTTGTCCTTGTTTGTCGGCCCCTACGTCTGTGAATAGCAAGAACCAAGTATTCACATAACACGCTACTACTACGACTATTTGCTCTATTATATTCAACGATTTTTTTTTTGCTAATTGAATGCCAATAGCTACTTTGAAGAATGCCACTGCTAAAAGGGCTTTATCTCAAACGTTCCCTGCTCCTGAGAATTGTCAATCAGCAAAAGGTAGCTTGCTGCTTGGTGGCAGCTGTGGCAGTTCGGCCGTGGCCGTCTTGATCAGCTTCAATTTATGGCTTCACTATATCCGCATCACGTGTTGCCTTACGACTGTCCAGATCAGCGGCCTCGCTATGGCCAAAGCTTGTACTTCTTATCATGGGACAAGGCGAGAATGGTGAAGATTATGACGCTGGTTCGTGGGCACTAGTATTTGCGAAGCATCTCTAATGCCTTGTGCTGTGAGCATCGGGCGCTGATGTTGGTGGCCTGCTGTCTGCACGTGCATACAAGGGGCATCATCACACGGCATTCACAATTTATCCTCACGGTCAAGCGAAGCACGAGCTCCAGCCTCCATAAGACTCAAAGGAGCCACTCTTACAAGTAATACATAAAGCTGTAGGTGTGGGTGCGCGGCTGATTACTGGTATGCAAGATAAAACACCGCCCATTGCTATCTTCTCGGGTTTGTTTCAGACAGCAGGCTTGTCGTGTTTCATGTGCGCGCCAGTGTAGAAAAAATGGACAGTTGCGCAAGGGCTATTATCTTGATGACGGTGATGGCTCGAGCCAGGTAGAGAGCAACCCAGTCGAGCCGCGTAAAGCTCTGATCTGCGCTGAAGGAAACGACCCACGAGAGTGATCACTTTCGCAGCAGCAGCCATTCAAAACAATCTGCCGCCTACCATCAACAACTTTTCGTTGACTGAGTCTGAGAATCGCAGTAGATTAAGAGAACTCTCTCATATCGTTTCTTTTCCGAACAGCGGATCTGAGTAAAATGTCCTTGCCCTCACAACGCTCCACGCTCTAGTAATAGCTTCATCTTATTTGGTAGCCGTAGCAAGCTGCGACCAAGGGTGGGCGCGGTCACACAGCTGAAATACATAAATTTCGGACAGCGGTATTCCTATCTCTTGCACTGCACACAGTTCTCTCCGTCATGATGTCAGGATCCTTGTTTACTGGAATTCAGACCAGGCTGCACCTTTTGTTCCAAATATGGTCGCGCAGTACAGAGACCATAATCACTACGTAGAATTCATAGCTCACCTGTGTACGCTGATCCCAGTTTCAAGCACCTAGCCTCTGCAGAACCCCCAGGATAATTTCTTTTACAAGGGAAGTAGAACTTATAAGTGCCATCGGTGGTTGTTCCCCTCGGGACGGACTGTGGAATGGATCCATTACACGCCCTACCATGGAGCAGCAAGAATTGAAGTAGTTCTGAGTGCTGGATTAGAGGCGCTCTGGCGGCTACTGTCGCGTCGCACCGCATATCCCGCACGTCGATCAAGCTCTGTACCTGTGTACCTGCCAGTGGTCATAACTATGCTGTGTAATGACTCGCACGAATTCGTTCATTTTAAACGTTATTGGTGTAATATCTGAAATGCACAAATTGTCTGCTCATTTAAGATGCTATTATGATGGCCCTTTCGTAACCGGAGGTCCTCAGCAAGGAACGGACAATGCTGTGCCAAGTTCTACGGGCAACTGCTACAACACCTCTCTCCTCGATGCGACTTTGTGTCTTCCGATCAGCCACCTTGTTCTCTCCGCCTCGATATCGATCTCTTTGTCCTTGTTGTAATGAACAGGCCGGATGGTATTTACCAGTATCTGTACATCTGGATGCAAGGGAACGTTGCGCAGACGACCATAGCCGTGCAGTATATTGCTGAGTGTGCTGTATAGATGTTTTCCAATCCTGTCGTATTTCTCATCGCTTTTCAGTGTCCGAAGAGGATGGTCGCAATACGCAAGACTGTTCTCGCACTTAACCCACTCAATTTCCCAAAATTTACGCCACTTATTGCCAAATCCTTTCTTTGCATCAGTTGTAGTTGGTAAGTTCTCCAGTAGCCAACGGCATACTACGAGGTCTTCGAGGGTCGAAGATGCATGTTTGGGAGCGTGTGCAACCCCCGAGTCCTCACCATCTCTCCTCATCCGACCTGTCAAAGCGGCAATGCTCCGCTGACAATTCGCCTCGGTTTTATAGATGTTATTGCGGAGAGATTCCAGCTGTTCCGCCCATGTTCTTTGATGTGTCTGAAGCTCCTCTGATAGCAGTGAAACACACTGCTTTGATTTGGCCATCGTACCACATGCTAGTGACAAGCTCTGGCACTGTGCGCCTAAAGTTAAAAGTTCTTGCTCCATCTGTTCTATGCGCTCTTGACTGGCAGAGATCTTCGACGTCACCTTCGCATCAATTCTCTTAACGTGATCCGCTGTGGCCATGGCCAGGCGCGAATTCTCCACAAGCCGAGCGGCTGTAAGAGACCATTTTCGCTGTAAGATTATTGAAGGCAAGTTCACTCCAAGGTCCTTTAAAATCTGCTCAGGGGAGTCTGAGTTAATCGGGAACTGGATCGACCTGCAAAACCATAATATGCTAGCGCAGAAGCTGTTCCAGCCTGAGCAACGCTGAACATCTTTATAGCAGCTCCGGTAGAAAGTTGCTCCATACTTGTTGGGGATGCCTGTAAGGCGATGAACTTCGCGTTTCGTCATTCCTGTCATGTGTTGGTACGCTGTGCGAGATTGTATGTGTCCTAGTATAAGATCGCCCCCGCATTTCTTTCCGTGGGCAGAGAAGCGGATCCGATATGTATAACGAAGTAGCGTGTAGAAACATGCTTGAGCAAGTAAAAGCAACCTTTCGATGGTTTGGCTTGGATTTTCCCAAAACTCAGTCACGACTTGCTGCCAGCATCTCATACCGTCCCCACCTGCCTGCGCTGTCCCAAATGAAAATATTCCACAAGACCATCCATACCCCTCTGCAATTGTCTGTATCAAATATTTTCTTGGTAGATGGGCTGCCATGTAAGGGATGATCCGCTCAACAAGGGTCTTTCGATCATGAGTTGCGATACGCCAGAACTCCAAAGGTTTAAAAGGTTGATCTGGAACGACTGCCGGCGGAGTGACCATTGAAGAAGTAGAGGAAGTCTCTGGTCTAAAGCAGAATCGGAACAACACATGCATCTTTGCCTTCCCGTTCTTGATGTTGAATGCTGTCGGTGATGGCGAGTTGTCTGCCGTATAAGTGGATGGTCCGAGCTTAGTTGACTGTCGTGAAACAGCTCCAAGAGAGCAGAAGTTGAATATGAGCCAAGCACTCAGTCTTTCGCTCTGGTGCGTGTTGGTAGGTGGTGTGCATACTTGAAGGTGCTTGCAAGAAGATCGTTGTCAATGTACAAGAAGACTCGGAAGGCACAGCTTTTTCGACGCCGTGTACCAGGTGGTTAAAGATTCCTGTGATATGATGTGCGCGAGTGTGTGGGCTCGCATTCAGTTGACCTGTGAACCCCGCGCAGTTGTGTTCCAAATGTAACACCGCTTCCCAAAGCCAAGACGCACGCTCGAACAAGGGCGTATCAACGAATGGACGTCTAGCCTGTCAAGAAATGTTTCGAACACTCATACTTCAGAGTTTTTGAAAAAGAGAAGTGCCTGAGCATTCGTGACGCGACTTGACTTGCCCATGGCAGGAATGAATGTGCGACCATAACGTCTCTTATCAAGCAAATCCATGACTATGCGGGCAGATGCATGCCACACATAGAGGCATTGGAAAGTATACTGCCCATCCTTTGATTGGTCCATAAAGAGCTGTATCTGCATTGCCCGCTCCAACCGCAAACGTTAATCTCCCATCGTTTCGCATACTTATCTGGGCTCTTGAGCGGTTGGTCTGTGCACTGCTCCTGGATTGTGCATATGGTTGTAAGATGCGTGTTCATGCAGCTTACCCCGCTATGCGAGCCGGATGCACCAATTGTAGAGTCAACAGAGCCTACGAGCTCCACCTTGACAATGAAGATCAGCCACTGCAAGACGTACATCGCACATACCATGCAAGTTCACAAACCGTACCAGTTCTGGTACGTTAAAGATGTGCGCACATCTAGCGTTCTTCATCGGGTTAGACATGATTAAATCTAGACAAAATCCGCTTTGGCATGCCGTTCACTGTGCTCGTCGCGACACCTGGTCAATCGTTGATTGCAAACGTAAAATCATCGCTACCAGATTGAGAATCCTCTCGCCATCAATCGAAATGTCAACGCTCATCCAAACCAGACTCCATTACGTTTTCATAGACGAAAAGCTACTCAATTCTGCGCTGAGGTCGGCGCATCGAGAAAAGAACGATGATGTTCTTGATGATGGTAATCGTGGCCTAGCTCACTACGGAAACCTGGCAATCCAATTAGCTAGGACTCACGATGCCATAATTGATAATGGCAAGACACTGCGTATGTAGCCTTTAAGCGGTCAAAAGAAGTTTCTGAATGCTTTCAATAGATGACATACATGCTCAAAACCACTGGTCAAAGACCAAAAAGAGCCGAGCAAAGGCATGCAAGCTACTGGGTCTGGAGCCTCTCATTACGCGAAGTGTTCGACAGCAACATGAGCCTTCTTCTGACACCGTACTTGATCACGCCCTCAGTGCAGTGCTTGGAGCTATTTGGCTTGATTGTGAACGCCAAGAACACAAGATCTCGCACATTCGCTCGACTATGCTCGAAATTCTACGGATCATCGATGCGATTGTAGATCAAACTGTGGCCCCAGCAGGCTGTGCCACGGATATTGATGAATCGCCTAATCTCCAGTCTAATCTAACCCTACATCCACCTGAATGGCATCCTAGGACATTAGAGATGAATCACGGGGACCTGGATGATGTGGAATATTTCACCCGCGAATGGCTTCAGCAAGAGCTGGGTTGCTGCTCCCTCAGATCCATCCTTGATCACGATTCTCATCCAGAGCTACAGCCTTTTGTGGATCACAATGGTCGCACTGCATCTCTTGACAACCAGTCCGTACATAGCATCGACCCATTAGGTCCAGCAACAAGCTTCTGTAATGAAAATTGTGCAGACGAATCACGATATGAAATACAAAGCAGCTGGCGCTTTAATCCTCTAATGGAACAGAGTTCTTTCTCAACATCGCAGACCACCCGTAGCGACGCAGCGAAATCAGCAAAGGCAGTAAAGAGAAAGCGCTGTGAGAACGAATATGAAAGGTTCCACTGTCTGTATCTCAAAATGTTGCAAGCAGAGCAAAAAAAGCTGTTACAGTACCCTCAATCCGATCAGGAGAGCATGAATCGCTTTTTGGAACACCCCTTACTAGACAAGCTAGAAAAGAGGGGAGCGATTCTAGCGCGATTTCTTTACCTAACAATTGGTAGCTGGGAAACGGTTGTCGATTTCAAACATTTAATCGAGCTTTCCAAAGGCAACACAAGGGGGCTAAGGCGACCGTACCTCTTGTCAAACAACGCGGCTGCGATGTACGACGAGATTTGCCGATTGGAGAATGAGGAGGCACTTTGTGTACTACTCAGACGGTATTATACCATCAAATTCTGTGAAGAGGAGCAGTTGTACAATGATAATCACGGTCATATCATTGTGGAGACTCCCAATACAGTCAATCATGGTAGATTGGCCAAACCAGGAAATCCTGTCTACGCCCTAGACTCTAGTCTTACGGAGAGATTGTTACTTAAGATTATGCCAGACGCCGACCGCGAATCGACTGAGTTCCACAAAGCGCGCGTCAAAATCAAGCGACTCCGTAGGCTGGCTGGACGCCTTCACCATTTTGTCAAACGCTATGGTTATGGTATACTTGGTCTTCTCCCTTCTGGGCCGTCATTCGAACAAATGTTGTTCACTGATAATATGTGCGTGAACGCGGAAATTACGTCACGTATGTGAAAACAAGCTAATGTGTACAGGTTACTGTCAATGACTCAAAGAAGCTTCACCGAGTTCGCACGAATACTTCATCAAGAGCAAGGTCTACATCTAGAGACCTTGAGTAGATTCCTTGAGCCGTCCCTATTAGCTTTTGCGACCGGATGTATTGACAGCAATACAGTGTGCTCTATGGAATGGGCAAACGTCCTACTCCTTGTAAATGCACCGAAAGGTCTATTAAGGCAAAAGCTGCTGCATCTTTAATTGCAATAACCAGCTCTGCTAGTAGATATAGCAGTATATATAGATTAATTATATTAATAATATATTAATATAACTATTTATAAGTTTTAAAAAAACTAAAAAGCTCTTTAAAAACTTTAAGTCATAATATAAAATACTATAATATTAGTAATACTATAAAAAAAAAATTTTTTTTTATAAACTTTATCTCTTTTTTTATATGCTCTTAATAAAAAAAAAAAAAAAAAAAAAAAAAAAAAAATTTTTATAAAAAAAAAAAAAAATA